>CAOLHI010002453.1:0-255426 GCA_948474755.1 Ctenosaura bakeri | reverse complement strand
AGAAAAAGAACTACCTTTTCCCTGGAGTGGAGGAATGGAATTAGGGAGATGGAGGAAGTGATCTGTATGCTTGGCAAGAAGCCCTCAGATAGCCAGGGCCCTTTTAGAATATCAGACCCTTTACAGGTGAGAAGTCTTGTGTTCCATTGGCCTGTGTAGACATTGTTGGAGTCTTTCTGTATTGATGTGGGCATTATGACACTCTTCAGTTCTTCTGCTTTGGATATTATTGATTCTATTTTCTCATTTCTATTATCACTATTTGAGATAAAATGCAAACACCTTTAGTGTGTCTATAGGCTACTCAGAGCTGGCATTTGGATAATTAAGCTTTTATTACCCCCTCCGATTTCCTCCTATTTTGGCTTCTGCAGCTCCCTTTGCATCCATCCCTTGCTTTAGTGGGTCACACAGTTTGAGGAGTTTAACTGAAGCTATTACTTTGGAGCCAAAAGATACAGCTAGCTAAACTCCACACCCTCTTCCTTTTAAAGAAGGAAGGAATCCCTATTTACTCAGGCATCAGTCTGATTGAGTTCAATGAAGCTTACTCTATACAGCTTGGATCCAGATTATTTGAAGGACTATATCCCCCTTTATGAGCCCATAATCTCCAAGATAGTCTGGAGAGGCCCTTCTTTCTGTCCTACCACCATCCTCGGCTCATCTAGTGAGAACAAAGGAGAAGGCCTTCTTGGTGGCTTCTCCCAGACTTTGGAACTCCCTCCCTCCCTAGGGAGGTCTCATCCTTGCTGATCTTCTGTGAGCAAGTCAAAACATTTTTATGCTGTCAGGCTTCTACAAACTGACTAAAGTTGGGCTTTTAAATGCTATGGTTTGTATATAGTCCTTTAATGAATTTTAATATTTTGAATGTCTAATGTTTTAACTTTATAAATAGTTTAATTGATTTTAAATCTTATATTTATACTTTTCATTTGTTTTTAATTTGTATTGTTTTAAATATGTTGTTAGCCACCTTGAGTTCCATTACTGGCAAAATGATGGACTATAAATGAATAAATTCACCATGACCACCACCACCACCATCATCATCATGATCATCATCATGATCATCATCGTCATCATCATCATTCCAGGTATAGGACTGCCACATCCATTTCTAATAATAAAAGTTTTTCTTAGGTGAAAAAAGAAGTGAGTCAAGAAGTTTCAGGACTCAGCCATGGATGACCAGCAGGGCCAGGCTGTCAGAATATATGTTTGGACTGCTCTAACTATCATTCGTTCATCTCAGCTACTTCACTTTATTACTAAACCTCTGCTGTAAACATTTCACAGGTGTCTTGTGAAACAGAGACAAACATCACAACTAATGAGTGCAAAGACCACTTTATTTCATTAGTCCACCAATGCAAAGTTAAGAACTTTAAACCAAAAACAATTAAGGTAAGATGGATAACAAGAATGGCAGTCATGTTATATAGTAGACCTTTTACATTGGAGATGCCATGGACTCAACCTGTAATCTCCAGAACCTGATTCTGAGCATGCAGGCAGGGAAGACACAGTGATTGTCATGCAGATAAATGTTCTTCATATGCGCATGCTCAGAGACAATCAAAACATTTCTAGTTAAAAATTGTACAACTGCCATTCACTGACTGATCTTTGCAGCTACCTCCTTGTTACTGCAGTTGTGGGGGGTATCAATGTTGTCTGACTGAAATAAACATATCAGTACTTCTTTTTAGATTGAATCCTTATTAACAATTAAAAATTAAGGACTAGCATCCTGATAAAGATATATGCAACATAAATTTCCCTTACACATGTGTATGTCATTTTTTTGAGCGCCTCTACCTAAAGTCCCCCACCCCAACTTACTGAACAGACTCTGAAGCCCCATGCATAGCCATGCCCTACTGCATGGGGAGCAGACAGGCTCACATAGGCATCTCCCCTTAGTCAGATGCGATTTTTCAGAGTCCTGCAGAGAGCTTGGAGCTGCAATAATAAATTCATATCTGGCTCTGGGGATATAGCCAGACACTTCTGTGAACCATTTCTGCAGTCATTCATGAAGCTGTTTGGGAGGAAAGGGAATCACTTCCTCTTCATTCCATTAATGGAAGTTGTCCTTTTAGTAGGAGAGAAATAACTGGATACGACCACCCACTACCCTCCTATGAAGCCACTTTCTACTGAATCAGACCATGGTTCTATCTCTGTAGTATAGCATCTCTGAAATAAGTATGTCTAGTCCTGCAATCTGATTTACTTTTTACTAAGGAAGAGAAAATTAAGCCAGGACCCTTCTACATACAAAGGATGCATTTTATTTCTGAACTCTGAATCCACCCATTCTTAGGTCTCCACCGTACTAAGCATGTTCTTCACACCCAGTTAGTCAGAGCAATTCCTTGTTTTATCATCATACAAATGTAATGCAGATGATCCTCTACAACAAAATGGGAATTGTGTGGCATTCCAGATGCTACTGAGCTCCAGCTCTCAGCATTCTTTGCCACTGAGTATACTGCCTGGAATTACTGGGAGTTGCAATTCAACATTAGGGGTGATTCCCATTCCTGACCTAAGCCACTGAACTCCTCAGCTCTAACAGTTTTACGGGGTTGCACCACACTAGGAGGCCTAAATAATCCTGATGTACCAGATCCGGTGGGATATTGGAAGCTAAATAGGGTCACACCTGGTTAGTACTTGGATGGGGAGCTACCAAAGAATACCATGTTCCATAGGCTAGATTACAAAGGAAAGCAATAGCAAACCTGAGCATTCCTTGACTTTAAAAACACCCTATAAAATGTATTGGGGTCACCATAAGTTGACAGGCATCTTGAAGCCACACACACACGTCACACCACTTAGATATCTAAAGAAATAAAATGGCTAGTTTGGAGGAGGTGGAGGAAGAAGAAGAGGAAGCAGCAGTGGCAGCAGCAGCAGCATGGTCACTGATCATCCAAACCTGCCACTGAAATCAGTGGGAGTATTAAAACTCTCTTTACTTGTGAGTATTATCAGATCACTTCAGTTAGGAGCCCTGGTTAAAGTCATATGAGCACTGCAGTATAAATTATGCCTCTGTTTTTATTTTGACACACTTTTCATTGGAGGGGTTAATGGGACTAAGGCCATTTCCGCACTACATTGTTATAGCGCTATTATTCCATTTTCAACATCCTATGGAATCCTGGGGTTTACAGCTTACTGTGTAGTGTAGTGTAGAAATGGCCTCAATTTGTATAGTGGGATGTGTGTGCTTGTACTAAACATAAGCAGGACAATAGAGAGTATGCTACTGCAGCTCTTTATGTTTCCAGTGGGGAAGATGGCATAGATGAGTAAGAACAAACCTAATTGATATGACTTCTACTCTACATAAAGTTTCTTTTATCTCTTATTCCTGCAGAAGATACAAAATGCAAGTCAAATGCAGATTTCACACTTGCACCAGTTACCACATGGCTGGTTTTTTTTTTTCTTTTTCATGGCTATGCTTTTTATGTCATATTGGTTTTATTGTATGATGGTCAAGTCATTGGAAGTATCCATCTCATCTTTGTTCTCAGCGTTTTCAGAAGGTACAAGGAGCAATGTGGAAAGTGCACTTCTGGTGAAGTTATCTCAGCATCAATATGTGATCTAGACTTATTGTAATTCACTCTAAAACCTGACTCCAAATCTTAGTCGCAAGTTCAATAACCCATTGCATCATTGGCATTTACATAAGGGATGAATCATCATTTAATAATTGATTCCATAAGTCTGCTGTACTTGGGACTACTTATAGAATTCAGGGATAAGGCTGCTGGAAGTAAGTTTCATTAAAGTCAATTGGACTAATTTCAAGTTCATATGTTTGGGCTGTTAGGGAAGATTTGAAGAATGTAGCCTATTGTCTATTGCTGCAAGCTGTTTCACTTTTCATTTGGAACTATTATTCTGTCATTAAAAATAATAATTATGACTTTCCCAAAGAGATCATTTTCATGCCATAAAGTCACAATAAAGATAGTCTCATGTGGAAAGGTGAGACAGTATAATGGAACATGATAACAGAGCTAAAAGCAGCCTGATGTTCAATGCAAAGAAAAGAGAAATAAACTTCTGATGGTGTCAAGCTGAAGTAAAACACATAGATTTTGAATATTGTTTCCCTAACCCAGAGAATAGGTTTTCTGCAGAAATTCTTAAATTTGGAGATTCAAGGTGTTATGGATATGAGTGAATCAAATGGTTGTCTCTCTTTTTATAGTTTAAAATTTAGAAACAAAACAAAGTAAGAATGACAGATTAAATTGCTGTTCTGTATCATAAAATTGCCTGAAGGGTGAGAGACAGCATAATGAAGTATTGAACACTGTTGGAATTATAAAGATGCCATGTAGAAATAATACATAGTTAACTAAGAGTAACCATTTTAACTAAGAGTAACCAATCAGAGAAACTTCTATTTATATTGGAAGATGAGAGGTCTAATGGTTTTGAATTGCATTGAACAAAACCTTCATGAGAGGTGTGGTTAGAGAATGTCTGGTGCCATGCAAGTTACAACCATGGCAGTTACAAACATGAGAACACCTGCTAACATTTTTAGTTCCACTTATATGAAAAGTCTTTTAGTTTAGTTTAGTTTATATGAAAAGTCTTTTAGTTTTAGTTTAGTTTACATGTTAGGGAAGTTTATTGATGTAATCAAAAGCAACATCTCTTATACCTTTCACGACTTGTAACGCATAGTGTAGAAAATGTGTGTTATGCTGGCTGTCAAAGTTTCTGTTTCATTGAATAAAGTAGATGCGGGCTGAGAAACTGGAACATTTGTCTTCAGATCATGTGCTTCACTTTGCTACCATACAAGGAACAGAAAGAAGAACTGCTGGGTTTCTGGTTGTGGTGCAGCTACAATTGTCCTGAATCTACCCCACTCATAGCAGTTAAAGTGAACAGGGAATCAGTTTGGCTTCACTTACAAACAGCAGCATTAGACTTAAGAATGACTGATGTTCCTCATTGAACTTATTTCTGAGAGGAGCCAGTATTACAGAAAACATACAAGGAATTATCTAAGACAGCATTTTGTTTATTTTATTTATTTATCTTTTATTGCTGACACCTTGTGCCTGATGCAAATGCAAATAAACCTATCTGTATTTTATTTATAGTTCTAATGGCAAGTCTGTGTCATGGTCTGAACCAGGAGGAACACAAGCTTCCAAGGGACAACACGTGTGGCACAGACTCTCAGTGCATGTGAAGAACAAGGAACCAGGATGCAACCAGACCGCAGTGATCAAGCCCCTAACTAAAAGCTACCCAGGCCAAAGCAAGAGCCTGACTTTTTCAGACATCAGCAGCAAGACTCTGTATAATGTGGTGGAGGAGCAAGAAGGTGAGCCAGTGGGCTTCAACCAACTGAACAGTCCTTCTACAGTTGTACACAGACGAATGACGGCAACGCCACCACTGCAGGCAACAGCCGAGGAAGCCCACCCGTTCTTGTCCGAACAGAGTCCAAAAGCTCTACCACAACCACCAAGATTTGCTATGGAGCAGCTGCAAGGTGTGGTCAACAAATTTGCCACTGGTATTCCTGACTTCAACTCTGTGATCCCTGTGCCTAGCACAGGAAATGGAGTGAAACCTATCCACCATCCTCCACTGATACAACAGCAGCAGGTGTTGCCGATCCAGATGGGCACTTTCAGTAAAGAGCCAGTTTCACCTCCAGCTGCTGAAGAGGAGGAGGAGGAAGAAGAAGAAGAAGAAATAAATGAAAACTTTAAGCTTATTCAAGAGTATGTGTATGAGAGGCCAGGGAACTTAGAGGAGGAGGAAGAGGAAGAAGAGGAGAGGGCAACCAGCAAACTGACTCTAGAAGACTCACCAGCACTGACGCCTCCATCTCCTTTTCGAGATTCAGTGGCTTCAGGCAGTTCTGTGCCCAGCTCCCCTGTATCAGAATCTGTGCTTTGCACACCTCCCAATGCAATCTATGCCTCTGTTGTCCTGAGGGATTATAAGCAAAGCTCATCTACTCTGTAGAACAAAGGTTGTTGTGATGAAAGTAAGCGGACCATGTCTCCTCTGTCAGCTTCAATTTGATGGGGAGAACCAGTACAAGCCATGCAAGAGGAGAACAAATGTGGTGTTGTGTATATGATGGGGCAAACATGTGTATCCTGCACTAAATCCATTTTAGAGGGCTCCAGTTCTTTCTCTGTTGTGCTTTTTTTTTTTTAAAAAAGGGAAGTATTGTATTGTATTAAAAGTATTGTATTCTGAAAAGACTATAGGAATCTTGACAAAGCACAAACCCCATATACAAGTTCTATAGCAAAAAGAAATTAAAAAAAAAGATAAATAAGTACACAATGGTCACACACACTGTCACATACTCTCTTGGCAACACTTGAATATGACTCTGTGTAACACAACCACAGACAAGGCATTAGCACATCTCATGGCTCTCCATTGCCACTGAATGCAGCAGATTCTAATGCAGCAACATCTGTATTGGAATGAAGGAAGGAGGAAGGGTTATCTGGTCTCGACACCCAGGTTTATCTTTCATTATGCTTTCTTAGGTGGAAATGAGAATCTCCTGTGAAGTTTGTGTTGGAGAAGCAAACATAGCATGCGAGTATATCATTTATGAGGAATATTTAGAACATCCAATTTAGATCCTCCCCTCTATGCTCATTTTTAAAGGGCCAGAGGAAACCCAAAAAAGACACAAAAAGTCTCCTAGTATGAACCAAGACAAAAAAAAAAAAATCCCTGTAGTAATGAACTTTAATGTGCCCTTTTGTAGAAGATTGCAAGCCAGGTGACTATACATACTGTTCAGGCAAAGTTCCCTGTAGCAAGAGAATATATACCAACTCAACTTTCATAATCTGATGCATCTGCCATGTGGTTACATTGTTTGTTTGTGTTACTATGGAAACAAGTACCTATAAAATAATTATATATTTTGAGCTACAATTACTACTACTTTAATGCAAAAAGCAATTCTTAATTGTTGCGCGTTAGATTCATGGTAGAAGCAAGAGAGTGTGTGTATGTTTGTGTCTTTGTATGTGTGTGTGTGTGTGTAAACTGTATAGAACATGTGATATGTAACATCTAATAACTGCCACTGGATGATTGTCCTACAAGTATACTATTGATATTTTTATGTTTCAACCATGTTTTATATTGCATTGTTTAAACATATATTATAGATCTTTGGAGGTTTGTATGCTGTGCTGAAACATTTTTAAAAAGCTAAGCCTTCCCTTATAATAGGGTGCTTGATTTTGCTGATATTCTTGCCACGTGGAATTATGTTGTTGAGAATAACCAGTGCTCCAATAATTTGTTATTTCATGTATTTTAAACAAGTGTGGTTAATAAAGGATGCATCTCTTTTAGAAATCTTCTACATGCCAGTATTAAAAATGTAAAGACAAATTGGAAAAAGTTATCTAGAACATTCCTAGTTACTTCAGATAATTTAAAAGTATTTTCCTCATAGGAAAGAACTTTTTTCAGTGCTTTACATGTAGACCTTGCACCTGATTCTTTCTACCACTGCAACACTTCTTCTCACAATCCCTGTAATCTGTAGTTTCAGTCTATTGTCCTTCCCCCACATTTGAATAATAGGAATAATCTTGGTTATTATCATGCTATGAATAGTCGTTGGTCCATTATGTTTCTTTTCTATGTTCTCCTCTCACTTTTGCCATGTAAGGAAGAAGGTGCTTAATTGAAAACGAAATCCAAACATAAGTCAAGATCTAACTGATTGTTCTGTTGGTGGAACTGCTTGTGTCAGTAGAACTGAAGGCTGAGGAATTTTGCCTCTCCACTGAAGTCCTGAGTACATCCGCTAAATGTGCTCCAGAGGTCTGGAATATAAGCCAAGTTTCCAGGAACGTGAGGAGGGCTGCAAAGGCAGAAAAGATAAAGTCACATTGTCCTGGGGATCAGCTCAAAGTGTGACATTGGATTTAGGCCATAGATTTGAGAAGGACAAAGGCATGTGTGAGTGCACAGCAAGATTCCCCTGCTCCTTCATTTTCCTCCCTGCTTCTCTGCCCTCATGAAAACCACACCTGAAGGCTGTGGCTTGGCAACAAATTCTGAAAGACAGGAACTCATCATAATATGTATATGTACACATGCATTAACACAGCAGCAGCAGCAGCACATAGGACAATATCCCATTAGGATGAGCATGATTGCTGTTCTTTCTACCTGGGAGTAAGCATCACTGAACCAGAGCTTAGAAAAGACAGTGGCTGTGCGGTCTGGAGGACTCTGGCAGTTGGCATCCAAAAAAGTAAGTTTCACAAATTTGCTTTTGACACAACAATCTTCCCTTCTAACTCTATAGATTCAGCTGGTAAAACTGATTTAGCTTTAACAAAATTATCTCCAGCCAGAGGAAGTGTTACCTTTTAGCTTTTTGTCAGATAGGAATGAAAACAATCTTGTAAATATTTGCAACTTCAGGCATGAAGTAGGAACTCCATCAGAGAAAGGAAAAAGTATCTGTTACGTATTTAGTCATCTTCTTTACTCTCGGCATTACTTCATGCCAGCTTGAAACAAGCAAAATTAACATTTAAAATGCCCATTTATTTTCTGGAATAAGAATAACAGTCTCTAGTTCTGCTGTTCCATCAGATGGCATCATTGGTCCTGATCTGGAAAAAAAAAATGTCCCAGAACTATTCTTGCATGTAAATATGCACATGCTGTATGCTTTCCTTCATCATACCACTGTAACAGTGTCTGAGAATTTCAGTGTGGGATGGAATGTAGGGCTGTTGTGCGAGGTAGAAATCAGCTGAAACCAGCCCCAAACCCCTAACTCAGGCCATTTCCGCACTACACTCTTATAGCGCTATTATTCCACTTTCCTATGGAATCCTGGGATTTGCAGTTTCAGGAGAGGCCAACCGGCAAATCCCAGGATTCCATAGGATGTTGAAAGTGGAATAATCATGCTATAAGAGTGTAGTACAGAAATGGCCTCAGCCTCCCATTACAACCTCTGCATTTCATCCCATGCCATTAAAGAAATTCTTCCAACCATCATGAGTTCTCAGAAACTAATAAAGCTGTAGTGAGAGATGGAAAGGAAAAGACCACTTTACAGGATTTCTTAAATTTGAACTTCTTCAGATATAACCTATCACACAGAAAATAGTAATCTAAGACTGATAGTCAGTATGGTACAGTGGTCTGAGTGCAAACCCAGTGGGTGATCTTGGGAAAGTCACATTCTCTCAGCCTTAGAGGAAAGCAATGGCAAACCCACTCTGAATAAATCTTGCCAAGAAAACCCTATAATAGGATTGCCAGAATTCTGAGTTGACTTAAAGGCAAAAAAAGCATAAAGCACCAAATTCTATCTGATCTTGGAAGCTAAGCAGAGTCTGTGCTGTTTAGTACTTGGGTGGGAGGCCAGAAGGGTCTACAAGATGCTGTAGGCTATATTTCACAAGAGGGCAATGGAAAATAATATCTGAGTATTCCTTGCCTAAGAAAGCCCTATAAAATTCATGGAGTTGTCATAAATTGACAGATGTCTTGAAGGTCGTCATAGGTTGTCACAAACTTGAAGACGTATAACAACCAGAAGATGTATGTGCTTCTAACAGCTTGTTCATCCATCTGTCCATACATCCAATGGTTTTATGACACAGTGGGATGAATTCAAGGCAGAAGTCCTTTAGCAAAGTGGATGTTTCTTCTCTCTCCCTCCTTCTCTCCCATGAAGCCAAGTATACAGCCAAAAATCTGTTGTGAGGGTTTCTCAGATTTTGTGGGTGGCTGAAGCTGTGAGAAATGGCTTCATCCCAATTCTGCTATTGGCAGCAGTTCCATCAATATAACGACACAACTGGGCCCAATTCATCATGTCACCATGTGCTCAGGACAGGTAAAAATATTAAATATTACAAAAACAACTAGTTATAAAAACAAGTCACATTTCAAAATATGCAGTGAATGACAATTATTCATTCTCAATCACCAAATGATCATTCAAGTGATCAATCTTGAAAGAAGTTAGTTTTAGAAAACTAGCAGAGGACGAAAGTCTCACTTCTAGACAACATCCACAAAGAGTGACTTTTGAGATGGTCTAATTCTTTGAACATTTCCCATGGATGATATGAGCAAGTCTTACCTAAAATCAACCACAACTGGAGAAGGGGGTGGTGGTAAATATCTTTTACAGGATTAGAACATGCCTCTCTTTCATAAATTCTCTTTTGTCACATAACACTGTCTTTTCTTGCTTTCACTCTTAGTTTACTTCATATGCCTTCAGTAACGCCATTAAACAACCAAATCTGACTGCTGATACATAGCACTCACATGTGGTACAAGTTATCATATAATCTCTGACTGGCCCAGTCACCTCAGTCAGTAACCCAGAGAAAAAAGAAGCACCAACTGGAAGGGAGGAAAAAGGATTGAAGGAGCAGCAGACATTACTACCCAGTACATTGGCACTGAACAGGATTGGGCTGGGAGAGCAGAGGATGGTTCAGTGTTCACAAAGACACTAAGCAGACAGTTGTTCAAATGGCTTAACTCCTAGAAAAAGGAAACCTGGAGAATATCCAAGACAGCCCCAAAAGGTGCACTTACACACTATAACTCTAACCAGGACACAGCAGTCTTAAGTCATGTTGGCCTTAGGCAAATCATTTAAGCCTAAAAAAGAGAGACCCTTAGAAGGCCCAAACGAGGACAATGCCTTATAACCAGACAACTGTAAGTAAGTGCCAGATTGCAGAGACTACACTGTTCAGACTACAGCTCCCAATACCTCAGCCAGCATGGCTAGTGGCCATGCAGGTTGGAGAAGAGTGGAACATATAGTCTAACAAGGCAACTTCCACAAGCGCTAGCCCAAGGACAGATACTATAGTCCTGAAGTAATTAATTTGTCTTTGAATGCTAGAGTGCTGACATAATTTGTATCTGGTACCCAGCTGTTAAGAGGCAGACTTATATATTCTTCATTACTGAAGAATCAGCTGTCAATTGTAATTACTTCCAAACAGAGCAGCATCCACAGGACTGCACAGTTACAGTATTAAAATCAGTTACGGGAAGATAATTTCAAAAAGGCCATGTTTGGATTTATACAAGGTTTCACACTTTTATAGTCCACTTGCAACTGTTCTCTGTCCCCTGCTATCTTACAAATTTCAGACACAATAGGCAAATTCTAGTATTGCACAAGCAGACTTCTTCTCAAGCAGAACTTTCCTTTCTTTTCATAAAATCCACTCCATGAGGTTTCTGAACCCAGCAAAACAGAATGGGAGCACTGGACTGACAAAAGACTGTCCAGCACTTGGGGAGTGCTAGTTAGATACCATCTGATGCACTTTGCTTTATTGCCCCAAAATGAAATATCTTGGCTATAAACCACATAAGTTACATAAGCTACTGAACAAATTCACAACATATTTCTCCTGGTTGCCACATAAAAATCGTAGTGCAGTATATCATGACACGCATTTCAATTTCTCTGGCTCTGCAAAGAGAAAGATGCAGTCTTTATGGTACCTATGGAGAAGGCACTATTTAAAATCACCTCCTTCTTCTTACTATTATGATGTTACCATGATAGAAAATCAGTAAAAGTATACCTCAGTTAACAAAGTAAATGTATTCCTCGGCTTTAACAGAAAATTTGGGACTAGAGGTAGAAATAATATGGAAAGGAAATAGATTGGCAGAAAGCTATATTACAGAAAGAGAAGAACAGTTTGACATGTTTCAGCAAACTTTTCACCCAAAACTACCAACATGCACATGTAAAATGAAACAACCAGGTCTGGTAAGCCTTGCATGACCAATTAAAAATGTTGTAAATCTTCTTGATATTACCTCAAAGCTTCTCCCAAAATGAATCCAAAGATTTTTTTTTCTCTTTCACCAGCCTCTACCTTTCTTATGATGGCTGAACTGATAGATCTATGTTTTTTCAAACATGACTAGGGTAGTTAGTGAGGCAGCCTTATCTGCTCTCATTTTTCTGTTTTGCTGTTCATGCATACTCAGCATGAGATTCTTGAGGCAGCTGCTATTTATCTTGCCTGTTGCAGGCAGGCACACATGTCCACAATAGAACTGATAAAGTGGAATTCCATTGTTTCCCATCTCAAGTTTTATTGTATTATTTATGGCAAGCACACTGCGACAACCAGCACCAAAAGTTTCTGTTTCTCCAACTCTTCTTCACCATCTTCCCAGTGCTAATACTGCTAAAGAATGACAGGAAATCAGAGGATAATAAAGAAAAGAGGGTATGGCTGAGAATCTGTAAAATTCTTTTACAAAAAGTGTTTATAAAAAAGGAGCTTCTTTGTCATAGGCTTTGTTAATTGAAGTATGTCTATAGTCCCCCCTCCTTGCCAAAAAAATGGTGGAGGAAGAGCAACGTGCTAAGTATGAGTAAAACTATTTTTTGATAAATCACAGCTTGTACTCCAACTTGGTCAATCTCAATGTAATAAGTACTCGTTTTCCATAAATACAACAGGTGCCCTAAAAGAAAGGGACTTTCCCACTTCCTTCACTTCACAGCATCCCCTTCAGTCCTGTGAAAACAGTACCCAGTGGGTTGGGGGACCTTTCAGAATGAGGTGGGCTGTAATGGTGTGGATCCCACCTCAAATCAGATGTGCGTGCCATCTTTCAGTGAAATCTATCCCTTGGCAGAAAGGAGATCCCAGATGAAACCCATTCATAAACAATGTTTATGGTGTACTAGCTTCTAGTTTGTAAGTGCTGTGATTGGAAGATTGATACCTTGCTACTAATATCTATCCAGAGGGCAAGATCTCACCAAACCTGTGGTTGTACAAAGTTCTAAGATTTCTATAAAAATTTCCTTTGAGGTCTTACCATATGATTAATTAAAATTGTCTTTACAACGGTGCCTACATGTTTTGTTGCTGTTGCCGTTTTCCAAAAGAAGAAAGATTTAAATATTTGTATGTGTATGATTTTTCAAGTCATTTAACAACCACAAGAATTTCATGAGATGTTTGTAAAAAAAAAAAAAAGGGAATACTCAGGAGATGCTTTGCTCTCAAATATAGCCTACAGCACCCGGTCTTTCTTGGCAGTTTCCCATCTAAGTATCAACCAGGCCTGACCCTGCATACCTTCCAAGATTACTCCATGAGATTACTCCAAATTAAAATGCAAACATAACTATCTAGAAAATTACAATTTTAGGCTCCGGTCCTTCTATGTACTAACATCTCTTATTTAGTGCTGCCTTATGGATATGCATCATTCATTCAGTACCTCTTTACATTATGTCTTCTCATTCAAGACCATTTCACTTTCCTGTTGTTCTGTTCCACATGCATGTAGCTTCTGTATAAAAACTGGTACCATATTTGGGGGTGAGCATGTTGGTCCTTGAAGAACAGTGACCATCAAGTGGGAAAAACCCATCCAGTTGGACCTCCACCATGTGGTCATACACAACTCACAACCCGTGGAATATAACTGCAGAGAAACTGGTCAATGTGATGTGATGAGTGTGTGAGAAAAGGCTTAGCTGGATTTGTGAGCTACCTCTGGCATACCCTTCTTTTCCTGAAAAAGCCTGACCATATTCATTTGCACATGATCTCCTGACTCCTCCCTAAAAATCCCCCTAGTGGGTTTTGTTGTGCATTTTATCACTTTCCTACAACCAGCTGTGCATAGCATTCCTCTGCGAAAGATGACTTGAGAGGGGTGATCATAGGTGAAGGATGGGGAAAGTGCAACCCTGGGACACATACAGCATCTAAGGCTGCTTTTGTAACCTCTGATCTCATCCCTGATGGTCAGATTGGTCTTTTGTTGACAAAATTGGGTGAGTTCCCTCTTCTGTAAAACTCCCAAGAATTGTGATTCATTTTTTAAATAGGTCACAGGGCCCTGTGCACTTTTTAAAATAAAAAATTATCCAGAAAATCGCTTGCAATCACTTCTGGTTTTGTTGCCCCCTTCCCCCTGGTTTTGATGTTCTGTGCAGTCCATGCAACACGCAGGGGCTTCCCAAACTAACCAAAATTGCCAGGCCCTAGGTGCACCTTTATGACTTTCAATGTCTGTAAGGAGAAGGAAATCTTTCCAGTCTCTACCCACTTCTCTTCAGAATGGTAACATTTGTTTGGACCTCTAGTTGAATGTTACTCATTGGATGTATTTACATGCAAGAAATTTATTTATTTATCTATCTATCTGTCTGTCTATCTGTCTATCTATATTGGTAGACTGAGAGATAATTGTATCAACATATTAAAGCAATGGGAGGGGAAATTACAAAATGAATAAAATTGTTCTACTGTGTGTCTGTTTGTAAGTTTGTAGAACAGGCCCTAGGATTTTAAAATCAGACACTCACATCTCTTTTTTTTTTTCCATGAATGGGCATTTCCTAAACCATCACCACTTTCCAAGATGACCTGGATCACCATATTAGTCATGAACAAGCTGGTTCCTACATTAGGCTGAGTGAGGCAACTGCCATAGGCCACAGATTGTTAGCTATTTTTTATTATTATTATTATTATTATTATTATTATTATTATTATTATTATTATTATTATTAATAATAATAATAATAATAATAATAATAATAATTTTTATCCCGCCTCTCCCAGTGGATCGAGGCGGCATTACAGAAATATATAAATACATTAAAACATTTAATTTCTTATTTTATTTCCAAGGGCTGGGAATGCTACCTGTAGGATTTCCTGGCTGATATGCTAAAATAACTTGGCTAGCTTTGGCTACTATACACCTTGAAGTGGATGAGCTGGGGGTGGAGGGTAGGCTGAGGACACCATCTGCCTTTCCGTCTCAGCAAATGAAATATTTTACACCAGCCATGGGCCATGATTGACATTTATGTAAATGAAATCTGAAAGAACAGCAATGAGATCTGGGGAATCAAGCTCTTGGAATGTAAACTCAAATTTGGGTTAAGGAGAAAGAAAACATTTTAAGAAAGGCTGGAAGCAGATCTTAACAACCTCTCAAAGGATATTTTAAAATCAATGGATAAGTAAAATGATACTTGGCAAGTACCAGTCAGCAAATCTATCAAGAGAAAGAAGCAGCCAACCTGGAGTAAACCTCTCTTAATGAGGTATTTAACAGACATTTTTGAAAAATGACATGCTGGCGAGTGATCTATGTTATCATTACATCATCGTCTTCTGGAGCAATGCCCAGAGATGCTGAGAGTCCAGCAACTTTCACAAATGATACATTAGAAGAGTTGTCTTTGGAAACCTTGCAAACCAATAGCAGTAGTCTCTCTACAGCATTTCTTGCTCACAGTCTAGACAGAATGACTAGCACAGCTGCATACAACCCACTCTGCAGCACAAAAGGGAGCTGAATAACTCCAAATATGAATTTATGAAGCTCTCTGATGACTAGTGAAGTCACTAGTCTATTTAGTTCTGTGTTTATTCCATAAGGCAGAGGTACTCCAAGGTCTTAAATAAATTATCATAGCAGGTATTCAAGATAGTCTTACTGTACATCCATATGCACACACACATGTATATACAGGAGGCCTTTCAATCATCTGGATAACTACATTTCCACCATTATAGTCAAGGCAGGGAGAGAAAAGGCATGGCCCAGTATTTGCTGTGCCTTTGTGAGCAGACTTGGCTGTTCAAGATAGTTGGACCAAGGACTACCATCTTATGTATATTTGCCTAACACCACGTTCCATTTTCCTTAATGGAACTTGAGTCATCATGCATTTGTTTAACCCCAAGCTGTGCAGGTGTATCTGGCCCTTCTGTGGTCCTGATGTGAACCCCTTTCACTGTTGTGCCCCTTCCCCACTGTACCACTGTTCAATGATTTCCTGGCATCTGTACAGTTTCCCATCTTCCTCTTCATTTTAAAAGAAAGACCCCTCCTAAGGCTTATTTTATTTATTTTAGAGCTGAGAATCTCCTCCAGCTTTTTATACCACTATGCACCAGCAACAGCCCAGTCTGTAGAAATGAGTGCATGGGGTTCTGTTAATGTGGGTGTCTCCTACCTACCACAATGGGAGGCACAGTTTGGCTTCCCACCTCTGGTGGCAGAAGAATGTGCAAGCAGACCTTGATCCATTTGCTTCACTATTGCATACACTGAGTGACAGTGTCTCCCCTGAGTTTCATTCAGGGTTCTTCCTCTAGATATCAGGAACTGAACCTGGTTCATTTTGCAGGCAATACATATATTCTGCCATCGAGCACTCGTCCTTCTTCTTATGTATGCAACTCTTGCAATCCCTATGCCAAGTAGTATACTTTTACAATCACACATATGACTAAATAAATTTAATAAAATAAATAATTGTGTGCACATTTTTCTCATGTACACATTTCCACTGACTAGGAAGCATGAGCCTTTTAAAAATGTACACATTTCAGGAGAGGCCAACCGGCAAACCCGGACACTTGGACCATTTCCGCACTACACTCTTATAGCGGGATTATTCCACTTTCAACATCCTATGGAATCCCCAGGATTCCATAGGATGTTGAAAGTGGAATAATCCCGCTATAAGAGTGTAGTGCGGAAATGACCATAGTCTTGCACCCTTCTTCTTCCCTTTTGAAATGAACCACAAGCATTTCCAAGATAAGACGTAGCCACTCTCAGGATGTGCACCATAGAAATTTCCACAGTAAAAAGGAACTCCAACTAATTTGTTTTCCATCCCTAAGGAAATAGTGCTTCCATCTGTAGGATGCTTTCACCAGATTTAAGCAGTGTTTCCATCAATGAAAATCTATGGACTGGTTGTACTTGGAATGATTAATGATAGAGTAAGTGCTCTGTACACATCTAGTGTGTAACTAACACATGCAGGATGATTTGATTAAGTAGTACCACTGTGTTATGTAAAGGGAAGGATGAGAATTCCACTCTAGTTCACTTATGAAAATAGGAATTTACTGAAATTTGTAAATTCCTTGATATTCAGGAGGGAGAAAATAAACTTAAACTGAATGATAGAATGATGGGACATTGTCTATCCAGGCCCAAGGTGTTGAAGGGACAAAACAACAGGGACACTCATTAAAGTGCAGGCATCTGATTTTCAAACAAATTTAGTCTAAAGGATTCAAAATTTGTTTTGTCAATTACAAACTTCCTCAGGGGGAAACTCCAAGAACAAGACATCAGGGATATGATACCAATGTCCTTGGAATGTCAGTAATTTCAGAGGAGCCTTTGTAACATTTCTTAGGTGTTGGCCTGGAAATTGTACATTTAATTTTAATAAAAACTGAAGTCACCCATAACTGAATAATGGTAGGATGACACTTTGAGAGTCACCTGGGCAACCTACCATTGCTCACTTATGGATGGATTTAGCATATTATTACCATTCCATTCTTCTGAATGGAATTTCCCAGGTTCTGCTTTGGTCTATAGCTGCAGATGGGCAAAGTGCAGCCCATGAGCTGCATGCAGCCTTCCAGACCCAAAGGAGCAGCCTCCCGGGCCTCTCTGGAGACCCCTCCCCTGTGAAAACTGAGATACCCTAGCTATTTGAAGTAACAAGTATCACTTGCTAAATCTTGATGTAAACAAGCCTCCATCTGCCCCTGCAACCAAGACACTCCCACATCTTTAGGCCCTTCTTTCTGTCACTTCTCTGTAGATTCTGCTCAGCTTCCTCACTGCCTATCCTCTCTCAGTCCCCAGCAACAATGTTGTTGGTTCCTCCAAACATTCCTACACCTCCTTCCATCCCCTCTGGCTTGAAGCCCTGCTTTAAATCCTCATTGATCAACCTCTTCAACAGATCCCTTCCGCAAGTCCTGTTCACTCACACCCCTTCAACAGAAGCCTTGTTGGCCTCTCCAAGTACTCCCAATCCTCCTTCCTGAAAAGATAATAGTCAGATTTTTTTTTAAAAAAAACTAATTTTTTAAAAGACGTGTATCTCTGGTTAGTCATACATGCCTGAATCTAGCAGCCCACTCTGTTCTAAAGTAGAGAGTGGGTTACCTGCAGCCTACTGATCCCCAAAGTGTGGACCCTAATCCCCCCTCCCAAAGCCACAGACCCAATTTAAGAAGAAAAAACAGGAATTTTTTGCCCCTGCTATGCCCATAAAACACAGTGGACTTGCCCCCACAGTCTCCAAAGTCCCCCACATAACCTCAAACAGCTCCCCTCCAAAAAAGTCAAAATCAGCAGAAGACATGTATTATCTCGCTGACTCAACAGATGAGAGATTAAGCTTTCCTATTCAATGCATCCATATACTATTTTTTTAAAAAATACAATATTGATAGTGGATAAGTATTTCTGTTACATGATTGTTAAAAATAGCAGAATCTTATCACCAAAAGACTTTTGAACTGACTCCAATTTTTCTCTGGCCAAACTGACCATACAAAGTCTAATTTGTCCTAAAATGGCTCCATCTATAGACTTCACATATTCCCTCAGAAACTTCACAAAAAATTATATGTTGCTCCTGCCTGAAAGCAGCTGGCTGGGTACAAAAATGGGTGTAGCAAAAAGCTCTGGATAAAACTTCATGTCTGTCTTCACCTTTAAACAAACCTCAGCCTCGTTTCTCAGCTTCTTGCTTCCTGTTGCCTTGGGGCAGTGCAAGAGGGTGATCTTTAGCAAGTCATGCATTCAAAATATCTCCAGTGACATTTGTGTCTTCCCAAGAGGGGGCACTTACAGTCACAAAATAGATTTGCTAGTCTGAAAGCAGCAGACTGCGAAACAAGACTGACACTCCTGATATTAAGACTGCATACATATTCCCCATCATTTCTATCACCACTACCCTTGTCACTTCTCCAGCTCAGAAAGAAAGAACTGGCAGGATTCACTAATGCCCAAAAGAATTAAATGAATAATTCACAACGAAAGAAGAGGATTGTATTATATTTTATTTACACAGTAGAGTTTGTTTCTCTTTCTAATCTGTTAAATAAGACCTCAGTGGTTCATTCTTCCCCACTCATGTTTTTTTTTTTTTTGAAAACAACTATGCAACCAAAACAAAATGTGAAAACTGCATTCAGTCGGATAAAATGAGTCTGACTCATTCATCATGTGTTAACACTGCGCTGTTTTCTTCTAGCTGGTTACTTGGTCCCATATCATGAACAGTTCCACACTTCAGTCAGTGACAAGGTGGGTGAAGCCCAATTGCAGCTGGTGGGTTGCGAGCTGTGGAAAGATGAGTCTAACAAACTGCACAATACCTCCATGGTTCTGTCATACAGCCTTCCGGATCCTGGAAGAATTCTGAGAAGACTAGCCTTTGTTCTTAAACATAACTTTAAAAAAAAAAGTTCCAAGTTTCATCATCACTGTCAGGATGCAAGCCTCCTGTCCTAAGTATACTGGCCATGTAATAATATACCTTATAGAATAGGCTTAATAGATGGAAGGCCTGTTCCGCACGACACTCTTATAGCGCGATTATTCCACTTTCAACCTCCTAGGGAATCCTGGGGTTTGCAGCTTTGAGAGGGGCCAGCCGGCCCCTCTCAAAGCTGCAAACCCCAGGATTTCCTAGGAGGTTGAAAATGGAATAATCGCGCTATAGAATGTCGTGCAGAAAAGGCCGAAGAGAAGCTATAGGTTGTTAGTGCTACAATGTATCAATTGCTAATTACTATTTGCAAACATGTATCCAACTGAGGGTTTGAATGTATCCCAAGGTGTCAAATGATTAATCGCTGTAGTGTTTTATGTCACTTTGTATTTGCCAAGGAAGGGGAAAGATCAGAAAGGGGAATGTGAAACTAGTGAGAAGGTGCTGTGGAAACAGGAATGGCAAAGATAAGGATACTGGAACTTTTGCTCTCTCCCAGGATGAAAGATATGAAAACAGCAGAAAGATTTATGAAAATCTGGGACTAGTGGAGTGACGTGATATTTATTACTTTCATCAGTCATTGCAATGCATGCTTAAATATGTATGACAAGGTATAAAACTTGCAACCATCCAACATGCGGTAATTTCAGCAACTTTTCAGGGAAGTTGTTCTGTTGCTTGTTTGCTCCAAATAAACACTTCTCTTCTAACTCTGAATGCTGTTTGTGAGTACAAGTTACCCAGGACATGACAGGATTGAGATTCCTCTTTCATTCATACTTTCTGCAACAGATCTAGATTCCAAACTGCTACAACATGCAGGCTGGAAGAGAGGCACCAGATCTAGAGAACTTAAATTAAGGAGGTGACCAGGAAAAGGGGACTAATGTTTGACCCAAGGCGATTGGACCACTTAATGTCAGGAACACCCTTGCCACCCTATTGTCCACATGAAGCCTCAAACACCCATTGGGAGTTGCAAGAGTCCATGGTTCCCAGTAGGGGACAAAAGGCATAATTGACAACTTGCTGAGAGAGACTTGGAGTGGTATGTGCAGATTGGGCATATCCTGGGGCAGGGGACTGAAGATCCCAGCTGGGAGGTGGAGTTCCTGAAGCTGCAAGAAGAGTTGAACAAAGCTGGCAGTGCAGGTATGGACCACAATGTGGCAGGATCAGGCTGAGGAACAGATAATGGCAGAATCAGCAGCAGCCAGAGGACAACTAGTCCCCCAAAGAGCTGGAGATGGTGTCTCACAAGCCAGGACCCAGCCACTCAAAGGAGCAGCTGAAGGGTTACCTCAACCAGCCCCCCTGATACTGCAGGTGCCTGGAAGTAGGCAGCTAAAGGCCAGGCTCAATAGTCAAAATGAGTGGCTTACTTCTTGATCCAAGTTCCAGGGTTCATGGCCAAATGAGAACACACCTTCCCCTCTGAAGAATTGAAGACGCAGTGAGTGGCCACTCAGCAGGAAGGAAGAATCTACAACTGGCTGGTGGGGTTGTACAATGTGAAGGCACCCAAACTCAGAAACTTTCACCTGTTTATGGTGAAAGTTTATGAATCATCTCTGTGACAGATTTGAAGACCTGTTCTGCCAAGGCAAAGGCCCACCTGATGTCCCTCTGTGGAGATTGGGAAAAATAAGGGGGCCCTCCCCCTACTCAATGATGATTTCTGCCTTAAATGGGAGCTAGGGATTTCCTCCAAATTCTCTTAATTATGCGCTGCCATTACCCACTGATTAAATACAATGAACAGCAACACAGTGGGACGTTGCCTGGGAATTAACAATCTCTATGCTTACGGTCCTTTCCTTTCCCTCACCACCTCTTCTGGGTGAGAGAAATCCTATCTACATGTGTTGCCAAGGGACACGTGGGAATGAAGAGGAGACAGAGGTGTTACAGAAAGAATTTATTTTAAGACATGCAAGGTAAACAAGAAAATAATACTCAGGAACACACACACCCCATTTCAGGTACACTTAATAGTTACAAGTAATTATAAGAACAGATAGATTCTTAAGATCAGCCAAACTTCTCAAAAGAACAAAAGACCTAATGCAACTAACTAGATACATTCGAAGCTACTCACAGCAGTCTGTCATTTTCTGAGATGCTATGCGAAGGAGGGCCAAGAGACAGCCTATTCTGTCTCAACCGGCATCCATGCCCCTGGTTGATCTTTTTGGATGTCTCCTTTGTTCTCTTTCTCTACCTCGTGGTCTCTCAAGGATTTTATAACTTCTTCCTTGAAGTATTTCAAAGATTCTCACCTTTGTCCCCGACTGGTCAACTATCTCTTGTGACCTATGATGCTAACCCTAACAAAATGTAATATAACCCTAAAAGTTCATTAACACTTTATATGCCCGAAGGGAGAACTATCCCCCTTCAGCACTGAAGCCCGGATAATGGGAAACCCCATTATCACACCCTCAAACAAGACAACCACTCAGTGGCTGAACATGCAGAAGAGTTCCACCGCTTGGCCCCACAGGTGTGTGACTGGTCAGAGGCTACTAAAATCCAGTATTTCTAGAAGGGGCTGAAGTTGGAGATCCTGGAGGGGGCTGTAATGCATGACAGCTCTGACACTGTGATGGGATGGATGTTGCTGGCTGGGTAGGTGGAGATCCTATGCCACTGGCTCACCAGAAGCAAAGCCCGCCTGTCAAATCCATGGCCAAGGGGACCAACAGCAAGGGCAGCCACCAAGACCCAAGCAGTGAGAAAAAAGGAAGTATGCATCTGGGTCTGGGTCTGCACTGCGGACATTGGATTACCAATTGCCCAGACACCTCCAAAAGTGGTGGGAACAAAGTGAAGAAACCAAATAAGAAGAACAAAGCTTTGCAACCCAGATTTGCTTTAACAGCCTATGTTTGTTGGTGCTGGTGGATGACAGCCCAGACACCTCAAGAACCAATGACTCTTTTTGTTGTTGTTGTTGTTTTAATTTTTTTTATGAAAACATTTTTATTGAACAGGCAAAAAGCAGAAGACAAAATAACAATACTACATAACAATAGTTGAAGCTACAAATATGTAACAGAACAAGTCAAGTAAGAAAACAAAAAAAGCATAACAAAACTACTAGCTTCTACAAGCATCTAACACTACAATAAACAAAAAAAGACTAAATAAAAATTGGTTCCTGTCCTTGTTGCAAACAGCTCATTTTAATTAAATAATTATACTTAACTATTAATCCTTAAAAATATACCAAAAAAATACTACTTGTTGCTAGTTACTGTTATCATCCTAAATATGTATGTACAAGATTATAGAATCACTTATAAAATAATTCTATATTCTATATTGAAGAAATCATCACTCATCAAAGAAGTAATAATAACACTAAAAAAAAAGTCAGTAAAAAAAAAAAAAGATTTGACCACAGTACGTGTGAAAGAGATTTAGAAGTCTTAGTAGACCACAAGTTGAACATGAGTCAACAGTGTGATGCAGTAGCTAATAAACCAATGAGATTCTAGGTCATGTCAGTAGGAGTGTAGGGTCTATGTCAGAGGAAGTGATAGTTATACTCTATTCTGTTTTGATCAAACTCAACTTGGAGCCCTATTCCAGTTCTGGGCACCACAGCTGAGGAAGGATATTGACAAGCTGGAATGCGTCCAGAGGAGGACAACCAAAATGGTAAAGACCTGGAAGCCATATCCTATGAGGAGTACCTCAGGGAGCTGGTATGTTTAGCCTGGGAAAAAGAAGGTTAAGAGGTGACATGATAGCCACGTTTAAATATTTGAAATGATGCCATATGGAGATTGGAGCAAGCTTATTGTCCGTTGTTCCACAGACTAGGCTTCAAACTTAAGGAAAATAGTACACATAAACTTAGGAAGAATTTCCTGATGGTAAGAACAGTTTGACACTGGAATACACTGCCTCAGAGTGTGGTGGAGTCTCCTTCATTGGAGGTTTTTAAACAGAGGCTGGATGGCCATATATCAGGAATGCTTTGATTGTGTATTCCCGCATGGCAGAGGGGTGGACTGGATGGACTTCCATGATTTTATAATTTATAAAGCTGTACATGGTCACGTCCAGGTTTCCCGTTGGAGCGTACAAGCCTGCCTGTGTTTTGAGATTGTCAGGAGAGGACTTTGTTCCATCATCCTCACAGGTACATCTGTCAGGAACACAGAGAGGACCTTTGTGGCTGCTCTCAGGCTCTGGAATTTCCTTCCTAAAAAGGTTAAACTAGCACCTTCCATGGCTATCCTTCCACAGGCAGATGAAAATCTTTTTTTTTTTTTTTGGCAGACCTCTGAGGGGTGATAGCTCTAGGGAAAGGGCCCTTCATAATGTGCTATGTTATTCATATTTGTTTTTCTTTTTAAAGGTCATGCTTTTAACTGTTTTCTAAATGTATTGATAGTTTAATTACATTTTAAGCTTTTTTATAATGTGAATTTTGTGTGTGGGGGGTCACATCTGTTAACTTTTGTGAGCTGCATTCAGGCAGAGAGATTATGAGGAATATGATAATATAGGGTTTGGAAAGGTGGTTAAAGAGAAAATCACCATTCTAGGAATGACAGTTTACAATCTTAAACTGTGTTGACACCTCCTTCATTTTGAATGGAGTTTTGAGAGCTCTGAGTCTGTTTGGAAGTATATGATAGGGTTGGTGAGTAAATAATGCTCACCTTGTTTTACAGTTTTAATATGTATCACTATGTAAAATAATACAACACAGTAAATTTTTCTTTATTATTTATAACTATTTATTCAATGTATATCCTATTTTCCTCCCATCAGGAGACCCAAGACAGCTTACAAAAGAAGGCAGACAAAAATATCTCCTAGGTACAAATACAAAAAGAGGAAAGAAGAAAAAAAGAAGGAAAGAGAAAAATATAACTTTCATTCTTCCTTTCAATTGTATGTAACATTCAAGCCTCTCTAAATAAAAATCCAATGGATCTCATCTTCCCATCCTTTGTTACATTATTTCTCCACAGCTAAAGATATTTTCCTTCTTCCCAAGGTTGACATATTTAGCATTAAAATATCAATAAATATCTTTCTATATTCCTATCAGACATCTAAGACATTACATCATGTTACATCATGATAAATTTTAGTCTCCAGTATTTCTATCAAATTTCATCATATAACTTTTTTCAAGCTCATCTCCACATCCAATTCTCATCTTATGTCTGTAACCAAATTTCATAACTTTATTCAGCCAGACACTATTTCGTTTACTTCTTTACCTCTTAACTCTTGCTTTCGTCTTCCTCCGTCTTAACCATGACCTTCCTCCCCTACCTGCCTGGTCTCCTCAGATTCTCTTCTTTATGTCGTATTATTTACATCGCCTTTCAATTTTCTGTTTTAAAATAATTATCTTTGACGCAGAACCTTCCTTTTTCATTTTACTCTCCCCACATTCCTCAGTCTTCAAGGCCAGTTATTAGGTCCTCATGTGATTCCTTTCCATCACTATAAATTCCTTGGATATCATTTCTAGATTAGCCTCTCTCATCTCCCCCACTGTAATCCCTATGTTACAATTCAGTACTACTTGAGCCCTCTTCTCCTCAGTTTTACTAGTTAATCCCTCAGTTGAATCAACTTCAATTTTCACTATTCATCATTTCCCACATTTCTCCCCCTCTCTTGCATTACATCACCCAACAGTTCTTGCTTAAATCCATCATCATCATCAAGTTTATTTGTCTGTGGAAAAACGTCCATTACAAAATATTGCTAAGAATCATCAACATACAAAATACAGAGAAAATACAGGAATAAACTCGAATAAAATTACAGGGGGAAATGCTTAGAGCCGAAAATAAGAAAATGCGCGCGCGTCCCGTTTTAAGCTTGTGAGCATCACGTGAATGGGAGTGCATCGTACAGACTGACGCTCCCATTTACACGACGCTCAAGGGGCCCTCGCACTACAGAAACTGTGTACGAAAAGGGCCTTTCACTAGCTCTAATTCTTCTGTTACTAAGTTGTCAATGCACTCCTCTAACACCTCGGAGCTCAAGCTGTGCCTCCCCTTTGGACTAGGAGTCTTAACCTGCCCCACTGCCTCTCCATTGAGAGATAGGGCATGAACAGTATTTGCATCTCTGTACTTCCTCATCCTAGTTATATCTGTTTGCACCTGGCATTTCCCAAGGGGGGATTTAGTTTTCCAACCAGGACTTTGTAAGTTGTTACGACGATGTCCTATCAAGGGGAACCTAGAGCACTGTTTGAAATATCTAGTGATCCCTATTCCCTCTCTCTCTAGCGGTGATTTAGCTTTTAGGAGATGGGAGACAAAAGATGTATCTACAAATTGAACTATCACCCTTGTACTTAAATTTGTAGAAGGAAGGAACTCAATTCCTACTACATCGGAGTCATTAATCTGGGTGAAACCTATCTGCCCCAAAATATTTAGAAGATGACTAATTTTATTTACTTTTGGGAAGTTTGCCCAAGTCTTGGGGAAAATAGAAAGGACTAGATATTTTCTCATTAAAATTAAAGAGGACCGAATACTTACTTGGGATGGAGATCTCTTACAGCTGAATGTGTGCTTACCAGCTAAAGCTAGATGTCTGGGAACTATTGTCCTGAGTAAGTTTGGCATGTGCACTGGGAACCTGAATGGGTTTTCTATTATTTTTATGGTCCTTAGCCTGATTGACCACTTTCCTCCTGCTCCTGAGCTTCTGTTCCTTATCCAGTAAAATAAAAAGGGGTTTAAAATTCAATCCTTTGACTTTCTTTCTTATGTTTACATATTTCCCAGGCAATTTCTCAGCTTTTGCAGAAGATGTTACACTAGATTTATTAATTCTTTCTGTTTTTTCCTTTCCCTTTACATGTTCCTTTCTGGTACCTGATCTCTTCTTTTGAGGCTTCTTATAATTACGGATTGGCATTGGAGCCTCGTTCATAGGCTCCTTGATATCTAACAGACCAGTCTCCTCAACCAAGAACCTCAGGTGAGGTAACACAGGAGTAATCTCTTTCAAACATGCAGATGATTTATCTGCTTCCTGGTAAGAGACAGCCTTATTTGATACAAAAAGATAGTTCCTTCACTTTTTTACAATGTAATGTCTCTTACTAAAATTCAATTCAGTCATATAAGTACAGGAAATCAATCCATCCACAAAAATACATGCTTTTAAATCTTTACTAAATCCCTTTAAGCATATTGATCTCCAGTCCTTTCATTTAAGTCTCAATCTTATAAGGTAAATACATTCACTCAATTCTTCATTGCAAAAAGGTCTCTTAACAAGGTTTACCATTCACCTATCTTAATCAGAAGAATACTTCACTTCTATGATCCCACGGTTTATTTGAGAATTTTAAGAAAGCAAGTGTCCACCTAGTGTCCATCAGATCTCTTTCAGATCTGAACAGTTGCATTTCATGCCAAGGGCAAGGATGTAACTTCCTCAGTCTCCCCTCATTCATTCTATGTTTACTCATAAACAAACACAAGTAACAAGGATTCTGACACTTATGGACAATCCCCTTGCTCTCCCTTTTATCCAGGGTGAGTTCCACCAGCCAGAGATCCCTCTGGCCAGTGTGTTCATCATGAAGCTCTCCTTGCTGCAGAGAGCCAGCAAGAAACCTGTCAGCCATCTTGCCCAGAAGTCAAGTCCAAAAAACTTACTTTCAAGCACCTGTTGGAGAGTAAGATCTTAGCAACAAACAAACAAGCAACAAACAAACTCCAAAACCAGAATGTCCAGTTCATCTGAAACAACAACAGTTCATAGAACAAAATGGAAGCACTCATACAGAACATCTAGTTCTACCACAAAGGACAATATGATGCTGTACCAAATACTTATGCAATCCAAATTCCAGGGTTGCTCCAGAAGCTAACCATTTATTGAAAGTGAATTTACCGCAAGTGGTATTGAATGTCACAAACCACTGACACTTACATAATGCATAGGACTAGGTGCAAATAAGATGGTGCTGCATTCAATTCTGAGGACTCCATCGTGAAAGAAGGCCAGGTCTAGATAATACACATTCAAAAACAAACAAAAAGCCAACAGCAATCCTATGATACATAGTTCCAAAATATCCCAGTAATTAAACTGATATGTTTCAGGTTTCTCAAGAGGAAAAGATGTCTGTTACTCGTTACATGGGCTGTTCCTCACCTCTATATCTTCCATTTAATATACTTTGTTTTACTTTGCTAATCTGGTTGCTGAGGCATGTATCTCCAGGGAAATCTGACTGTGGGAGATAAAACAGAGTAATCATAGAAAATCTATATTGCCATTAATTTCTTGGAGGATCCTAGGAGGCATAGAGGGGATTTGAACTGACAGACATCTTGCCCAATTCAACAGAAGGAAGTGTGCATACATGCTGCTCCAAGAGACTCAGTCTGGACCAGCATTTACAACCATTAGTTTTGTCTAAGGCCCTTTCCGCATATGGGAAAGGAACCGCGCAAAAACAGGACTCACCGGATTTCTTCAGCGTCTGGGCAAGTCCGTCGAGACGAGGAGCAGTGCAAGCTCTCCACCAACCAGAGAAGCTCGCCAGCCTAAAGTCCGCCCCTAGCAGATCTGCAGGCGCGCACTAGTGTGCGCCTGCAAATCTGCACCGGAGCGCAGTGACGGTAAAAGAGGTTTTTAAAAAGCACGCTGCGCGACCAGTTCCGGTCGCTTCGAACTGGACTGAGGTGCAGAACTACAAAAAGCAGTCCGCCCCAGTCCACTCCACGGTGCAGAAGACCTCCGCTGGAGGTCGCTCTGTGCCGTTTTAATAGTCCGGTGCGGAAAGGGCCTAAGTTCCCTTCTGTACAGACACAGTCTCCACATTCTACTATTCTCATGTTGGAAAAATATTATTATTCTGTTTTCATACATATTGTGAGTATATAAACTGTGACAACATTATATTTCACTTCCTTATTTGCATAGTATTGTGGTTCTCTGTTAGGAAAGAAACTGTTTTTTTAAATGTTATTTTGTTTCTACAGACTTCAAAATCATCAGTGTCATGGATGATGTAGTCTAATGACAACCATGTAGGCTCATAATGCATAAGTGTTTTTTTTCCTCTGTGGAAAACAATGATGGCCAATTTCATGGGCAAATGTTATTGCTGCAGCTCTTCAAACATGCCCTGCAGTTTTCAGTTGCTTAGTAAATTGGCTTGCGAAACTGCCCATTAGTTTCATGAAATGTGTATTGTTTATTAAACAAGTGGCTTTTGAAGCTGTTAACTTTAAAGAGATTTCTTCAGTATTCAGCATTCCAATTTCCTCTTCATTCACATTATGGGTTGCATTAAACCCCATGCTGCTGAGTCAGTTCAACATCCCACCAACAAGGAAAACTTTAAATAACCTGAATATCTTGCTAAATAAATACATCTGGTATATTAGAATATTTGCACAGAATGAAACTCCATATGATATTAACAACAATATATTCATCTCTGTTTCTTTATTGTATATTGTATTGTATATTGTAGTATTGTAATACTAGTAATTATGTAATTAATGTACATCACTTGTACATCACTGTGGACTGCAACCTATAACTTTGTGAGAAGAAGGGAAATTCAGATCTTCTCTACTGGTAGATCAATGGATGATTTAGCATTGACCAGTAATTGTATCCACACCCAGTTTTTAACAATCACAACTAGACCCCTTTAAATGAGGATGTTAGCTATAATAATTTACATGCAAATTTTAACTTGTTCAGACAGACCATAACACTGTACAGCTCATGGAGTTCAAGAAACAAAAATCAAGACTACTCTCTAACCCACTATTCTGTGTTTGGCTTCATCTCCCACCTTTCTCCAAGCCACTGTTGTCCACTCGGATATGATTTGTGAGTCTTAAAATTTGAGTCATTGAACAAAGTAGATCTCATAATCCTTAGGGTATAACTGATGGTCAGTATTAAATGTTTGGGTTTAACATGGTACTTGAAGACTGAGACCCTTTCCGCACGTTACCTGCTCGCGGAGGTGGGGGGTGCTGTTCACGCAAGCAGCCTCTTGTGCGAGGCACCCGCATCGCTCCTCTGTTCTCCTGCAGCTGGCTTCCTGGTCGCGCGACCGCCAGATGAGCGCCCCGCCCCTTCTTTCTACAGTGCAGCCTGGGAGCTGTAGGCTGTGCTGGGGGAGGAAGCATGACCGGCCCGCTTGTGTGACGCACCGCACAGCAGGTAAGTGCGCACGGGCCCTGGGAGCATTGTGTGACTGTGCACCATTTTCAGCTTAAAGCCGAAAATAAAAAGGTGTGCATCCGCTCTGCGTCCAGCTCTTGAGCGTCACGTAAATGGGAGTGCGTCGTACAGACCGCCGCTCCCATTTATGCGACGCTCAAGGGGCCCTCTTGCAACAGAAACTGTGTGCGAAAAGGGTCTGAATCTACTATACAGAGTGATAACACATCAGTTGTCATGGCTTTGTTCTATGCAATCTTGGGATTTGTAGTTTGGTGATATTTTTCAAAATCTCTGCAGGAGAGTTCTAGTGTTGCAGCTCAGAGGGGGCTATAACTCTTTACAGAGAAAGAACCTCACCAAACTGCAAATCTCAGGCTTCCTCAGGATAGACCTATGGCCATTATAGTAGTTTAAAACTGATTTAACTCTGCAATGTAAATATTAGTTTCTTTTAACAAAACAATTTCACATGCACATATAACCAGCTCAAATCTTATTTATATTTTTGGCAGCTGGGAAAGATTCTGTCTTGGCATCTCCCAGGGATGACAAAACCTGGAACTCCCTTTTATGCCCAAATACTTTCCCATCTCTTGTGTAAACAGGCAAACCTGTTTGGGATGATAGTCATGCTGTGAAGGTGTGAGTTTAATCAATGGTTTAATAACAAGGGATTCCTTGTCAAGATAACTTTTAACAGCAAACCTTATCATAAAAAAGTTTTCCCTTGGTAAATTCCATATGAGTTGGAAGAAGTGAGAAGAGAAGCTGAAAAACCTCTGAATCCATTTTAAATCAAGCAAACTTTAATACATTGTTAAAATAGACAGCATGAAAAAGTGTGAAGCATACAAAAATCCAAATACTAGTTAATGTTTTGAGATAGCAAGCAATCTTTGTGTTTCATCCCTTCTTTTTAGTGATTTGGCATGAAGTCAGTTTCAAAAGCCTTCTGCAAAGGACCACTATAGGCCCCTACAATCCTGACCAATCCTTTCCCCAGCAGTATGTTAGGGGAAGAGAGAGAAAGGAGTGAACATGAAGAAGGAAAAGGGATGGACTTGGGGGGCTCTCATGGCCATTGCTGGCCTCAGCCCTGCTCATCACCAGCATGAGGCTGACATATTACCCCCAAAGGCCTGCAGCAAAAAGTTGCCCCACTTCTTCTTTATAGGCATACTATTTCATGTAGCAATACATCCTCTTGCTGCAGCTTTTTGCACAAGGGATAGGTTAGAACATTCTCCTTCAATGGCTCCATCTCTGTTCCTTCCCCCTTCTTCCTAGCAGCCAAACGACTTGCCCCTCTGATAGCTTTCCTGAAGTAGTAGTGTTGACAACATTGTTCTGTGTTGATGGACTGTCTATTAATCAATGGAAAAGCCAAAAATGTGTCTATTCCAGTGGGATAATTTATATGATAGCGTAGAACTGCAAAAGAGGGATCCTGGCACACATGTTTCCCATATATCTGGCTTGAGCTACAGTCTCCACAAGTTCCGTTGTTTTGAAAAGTAGAGCCAGTGGTCAGAGAGAAATTAACTAGAATAGACAATACTGAGATAAATGTTCCAATAGGCAGCACAGTTCTGTGCAAGTTTTCAGTGTTCAGTGGCACTTACTCCAGATTGCACTGCAGTTTCAGGGTCTAACTGATGCCACCTAAACAAAGGTAATAGAGCCTGATAGGAGCTTCAGGACAGAAGAAATGCAGCAGTGGGTAGGGAGAGCACAGCTTATTCACTGTCATCTGATTCTTCCCAGTAAGCTTTCAAATCTATGTCTGATTCTCTGAACATATTTGTAGCTTTGGAGAAGCAGACTACCTGATTCCCAAACCATCACTTCCATAATCCCAAGACTCCAAAGAGCCTAAAAGCCATGTATTCATCAAATAGGAGTTGTTCCATAAGCAATTTGTTCCACAAACAGTTAGCCACAATAGGATCCTGCTCTGCAGCAAAAGGGTTAAGAAACCTGTCCCTGCTGCCACTTCTTCAGTATATATGCCAGTCATCCCCTCCTCAGGATGTTGCTTCTGTCAGCTTTTCTTCATAGCAGATACTTCTTTCCTCCATATGAGGCATATGTTCCTTGTAGGCATTTCTCAGAAAGCCAGTGTGGTGTAGTGGTTTGAGCATCAGACCTTGGAGACTAGAGTGCAAGTCCTCGCTTGGCCATGGAACCAACTGGGTGGCCTTGGATGAGTCACACACTCTCAGCCCCAGAACCCTATGATAGGTTCACCTAAGAGTCACCACAAGTTGGAAGTGACTTGAAGGCGCACAACAACAAATGTTTCTCTAAAACCCTAAAGCCATAAATAAAACCCTCGATGCTACTGATCAACTAATTACTGTCTTCAGTGAGTTAAAAAAAATTAGCATTCCAAACTGCTTACCATGTGTAGGGCTTACTAATCAACAGCTAGAACACTCCTGCAGGTCATCTTATTATAGATGTGAATGGGCACAGCTAGAAAACAGAAGTAATCAAAACAAATCAACTCATTGGACTCAAGGCACCAGCTGAATTTCAGCAAGATGCTTTCATTAAAAGGCAAGGGAGTCAGTGACTAAAGATGATAACCCTGCACTGATTTAGGCAAACACTGGTTAGAGTGTTGGTCTAGAAATACAAGAAATCACAGTTTGAATCCCCAGTCAGGCAATGGATCACGTAGGGAAAGCTACACTTTCTCTCAGCCATAGAGAATGCCAGTGGCAAACCTCTTCTGAATAAATCTTACCAAAAAAAGAAGAAAACCCCTAACATAGGGTCACTATGAGGGTAGATAACAACAATCACAGCAATTGTCACATAGTGCAGCAACGTTTTTGTTATTATTTCAAAGTAGTTGTCAGTTAGAACCATTTGGCTGTGTGCTATTCTATAGCAGAGGGATTCACTAGATGGATGCTAAACAGGTTACCTAAAAAAGGATAAGCATTACTCCCCCCATTTTTTTTAAATGCACACATGTTTGTGTGCTTAATTAGATGTGAAGAAGCAAATTTAGAAACAGATTTTTATATATGCATAAAGATTTATACCCATGGATGCAAATTTAGAAATAATTACTCTGATTTTAATGGAAATGTTGTGGGAAGCCTGTGGCAAGGTGACCTTTGTGTGCCTGCTTGGTCTACTGTCTTGTGCTCACTGTTGAGGAGCAGCCTCAGGGCCCCTACACTGCCTTTCTCTTCAAATGGCTTTGAACTGAATAGGCCTTCACGTCAGTCACTCTCCTCAATGAAGAGCTACTCAAGCCAGTTGTGGGCGTATTTGATTTGGCACATTCAGCAAGCTGGTTTTCAGATTCTGTTCAAACATCACTGGTATGACATTTGACAGATGCAAGCCAAGTTATTGTTGATGAGTAAGCCTAATGGGTTAACAGCCAGTTGCAATGACCAAGATGGCTTGAAAAGCTTTTCTCAGCTTGTGAAAATTGTCAGATGCTTAATATTGGGAAATGAACTTAAGCAGCACTTTGCAGATGGGCTCCTATGTTGGCAACTGGAGAAATAAAGGTTACTTCCTCACAGTCAGTGAGGTCAATGCCTTAGGTGAAACAGGGAGCAAAAGAATGAGACTGGTTTTGTGTGAGGGAAGAAGGGAGAGAGGGAGAATGTGAATTAGAGTGTCCATTTGTGCATTTTTTCCAGCAACAGGTGTCAGGAGAGCTCTGAGTCTTGGGCCTGAGGAACACACAGAAAGCCATGACAACTACCATGCTGGTACCAGATGGGTGAGGAACAAACAAATGACTTGCAGCAGTCATTCAGCTTACATAGTAATTCAGTCAGGTCAGTAAAGAAGCCTTTCTATGCAGCAATACGCTATTCTGGAATGCATGGGGAACTGCTGCTATGCTCCCTCTTTTCTGATATTTCTCTCCAAAGGTGTTTCTTAAGCAAACTTGGAAGTGTTGTTTTTACAACTCTCAAGATCTCTCAGCCAATTGTGGGTCTAAATGCGTAAACAATGAATTTTGTTAATGGTAGCACATGGACACATCATAACGAGACATGGAGAACCATCAAAAGCACACAAAAAGGCCTTGCAGGTCATATTTGTGTAACGGAAAAGGTGACTTTTTGCTGCCGTGGTGTGCTATCCATACTTTTCCTACTTCTCTGTTCAAGGAACATGCCCAAGGAATTAGATAAAAGATGACTGATTGCATTAGATCCCCTGAAAGATAAACAGGCGACATTCTCTCTATAAAATAAGTTGTACTCTGCATGATTAAAGCATCCAGTACTTTGCACTTGTTTTAAAATATTGTTCCCATTGGAGATGGGGAAATAATTGCATATATGTTTCCAGACACGCAACTTGAGTTTTCAGAACCAAGAACAAAAGTTAGCAATTATGATGTATAATTATGAGCCATAAAAAGACTAATGCATCAAAACATTATACTTTCCACAATTTTATCTCAAGCAGCCCTCACTGAGATAAGCCCCAACTTTACTGTCCTCTGAAACTGCACTCCTAATTGAGATGGCTTTCACCGGTATCACATATACCTTATTGGTTTATGAAACTTTAGCAGAAATTGCTTTTCATAGGTTCACACAGTACTCCATCATGAACTGTGAATTAAGAATATGTTGCTTTGTGAACAACAGCAGATGTTTCTTTCTGCACTGTGTGTTAAATTTCCATATGCCACCAGAGGGATGAGGCGCAAGCAGCTGTGAACACAGAACACAGGAGGATGCGAGCTGCAGAGTTTATGTGCAAAGAACAGAATTTCACATTTCTCTTGGTAGACAGTTGAAAGTGAACATTCTTAAAAAATTTATGCAATGCCCATTAAATAATTCATTAACTAGGTCCATATGAGGATAATACTTCTGGAGTCAGCAGAATTATCACTTCCCCTTCAGCGCTGCCTAGTCCCTGAAAATAATTAAATGTGGTAATAGCTTCTTAATTGTCTCCTTTAACTTGTTGTCATTAGAGAGTGATTCCATTCTTATGTGATATGCCATATTACAGTGGAGGAGCAGCTAGAAACATGGTTTCCTTTCAAAATGTTCAGGTACTTTCTTTTCTTTACATAACTTCCACTTGGAATAAGGAACAGATTGGTGATGGACAAGCTCCCTTGGACTCAGTTTGGAAAGACAGATTGCCTCAAACTGCGTGTACGTTATTGTATGCTTGTTAGTAAAATGTGAAACTTGTAGCAGAGTTCAGATCAAGACCAATGTGGATTGCTTCAAGTCTGTTCAAATTTCACTGTTTCATCCCGTTCCTGATGGGGAACACAACAAGGTCTGCAAAGCTACCCACTAGCATTGCAGAGGATTGATTAGCAGGGACAATGATGCATACCCTCAACTATCCCAGTATGGCAGAGACAGTCCCAATTAAACCTTGCTGTCCCATTTTTTCAGATGCTTTTCAAACTTCCCAGTTTCTCGTTCCTTTTCCCACTTTCCCCCTTGTCTTCAGTTTACTTTAGTTGCTGCAAACTGAGTTCAAAGTGCAGAAGTAGTTAACTCAGCAGGGGCAGAGGCAGGAGGGAATGGGGTCTTGCCCTTCCCAGCAGACGCAGCCAAAAGCAAAGTACCGAAGCCTCTTCTTTGTTCTTCCTCATTAATAACCTTTACCATCTTGACCATACTGTGATGGTGCCACAAGTATCCTGGCTTTCTTCTGTAAAATGTTGGAGTGCATTAATATGTAATCTGCCAGCTCCCTAAAATATAATTCTATCCTGTCCACCTAGCTCCAGTCATCACAGTAATAAGGAAAGTAGCTGGATTTTATCAGCAACAATATTTTGTGAGCTATCCTTGTTGCAATGCAAACTATTTGGGGGTGGCTTTTAATGGTCAGCTAAGATCGTTTTACACGCTACCTGCTGCTACTGGTGAAGGTGGAAATGGCTGAAACTGCTAATGTGACTTAACGCAGCTGAGGGAATAGCTAGGCTCTCCCTAGGACTATGGAGACTAGCATGACAAATTTACCACAACACTTCTATTCCACATGCCAATGTTTTCCAGAGCCGCAACGCCTGCCTCAGATTCCTCCCACCACCTCATTTCCTTTCCCTGAAAACAGGGAATAAAGGGTTTTTTGTTTTTAGAAAAGGAATATAAGACCAGATTCCAGATTGCAATCAAGGCAGGTATAAAGAGCCAGTCCTCAGCAAGGACCCATGTCAAGACAAGTCAGACATGGCAGAGTGAGTCCTGATCAGTTGTTAACTGATCTGTGCAAAAAACATTTTTTAAAAAGTTATCATTACAAACTTAGGGCAAAACAGCATAAAACAGAATGCCTGATTAGGCCAAAACAATGCTCTCAGTGTTGCTTATAATTCTATAGCAGTTCTGTAGTAACAGCCCTTCTTTTTCCCCTACCTCCAAAGCTGTCAGGTACATTTCATCATTTATGAAAAGGGGAATTTTGGCAGCACAGAGGGCTGGATTAATATACCCTCCAAAACGTCACAGATGAAAACCATGGACTCATGTGGCTGAACAACATCAGAGTGTGGTCAAAAGGGTGTGTGAGGCTGGAAAATATCACATCCCACCGCTGCCACCATGTGATGCTGAAAAATGACACCATGTGCTGCTGGGGCGTATATTCCAGCCGGTTATGATTTTTAGCTATTAATTCATCTTCGCTGCCACCACCCCCTGAATTATGAATGATCTGGACACTTGGACAGTACAGCGGGACCCTGTCCAACCACGTACATCCCTAAGCTTAAGGATCTTCCTTTTCCCCCAGTCTACCTAGCTTGGCGTGGGAAGGAGAGAAACGGGGTCTTTTACAGAAAGTATTTATTAAAGGTAGGCAAATAAACAAGGCAAATTACCACACATGGGAAGCCCCTTCCTCCCAGGCATGCTTAGTTACAAGTAGTTACAAAAAGAACAGATATGGAAGCACAGACACATTCTTTAGATCAGCCAGCTCCAAAATAACAGAAAAGTCCCTAACGCGATTAGATAACTATTTCTAATTACTCACAGTCGTTCCTAGGCTTAGATGTTCTAAGAGGAAGGGCCAGGAGGCAAGGCCTATGGCCTGCAACTGGAACAGAACCCCCCCCCTCCAGGAGGTTCCTTGGTTGTTATCTCTCTCAGCCACATGGTCTTGCAAGAAGTTTTATAACTTCTCCCTGGAAGCATCCTGAAGATGCTCACCTCTTTCCTTTTTGATTGGTCAAGTCTCACCCTGTGACCTATGATGCTGACCACATGACCTATGATGCTGACCACATGACCTATGATGCTGACCCACATGACCTATGATGTAATCTAATCCCCAACACCTTATTAACCCTTGGTTTACCTGAAGAGGGCAATGTCCCCCTTTAGCTAAGTCAAGATAATGGGAAGCCCCATTATCACAGGGTGTGACCATGCAACAATAGGACAAAAGTTATTAATGAGGAGGAACACAAAAAAACTATTGTTTTAAACAGAATATCTTTGGAATTCATGTACTAAATTTAGGAAAACTTGAAAGAAAAAGAAAAAATGGCTCACTATTAACTCTAATAGGCACATTATGTTTTTGAAACAGATGTCATTACATTGAGATTGTGTAGCTTCTAATATCAAGCATAGCCTTTTTTCTAGCCAGGACTATTACCAAAAATAGGTACTGATAGGTACCTGCCAAGACTCACTTCTGCAGGGATCCTACCATCAGTATAACAACAACAACTTATATCTTTCCTTTCAAGGCAGCTTAACTACAGTTTAAACAAACATTGTTAAAAATGCACAACATATTAAAAGTTATAAATAAACTATCAAAAAAAATTAAAACCTGTTAAAACATAAATCATTCAAACAAAAAAAAAAGAAAATCCAGCACATTAATGCAAGGACCTCTCCCCTTGAGCAATCAGTCTTCCAAGGCCTACTGAAACAAACAAGCAAGCAAAAAAGTCTTTACTTGCCTGTAGAAGTAGAACAAGGAGGGTATCACCCTAACTTCTCTTGGAAGGGAGCTCCAGAGCCTGGAAGCGCCAAAAAAGAAGGCTCTCTCCTGTGTTCCACTAGATGCACCTGTGAGAGCAGTGGGACAGAAAGAAGGGTCTCCCTAGAAGGTCTGAAAACACTGGTGGTTTCTATGGGAGGATATGATCCTTCAAATGATCTGGACTTGAGCTGTATAGCGCTTTGTACATCATAACCAGCACTTTCAATTGTTTCCAGAAATGGACTGGCAGCCAACAGAGATGTTGCAACAAGGGACTTGCACACTCCCTGTCGCCACCCCCCAGTTAACGACTTTTGGAGTCCCCTGACCCTTCCACTTCTGCATTCAAGGGCAGTCAAAATCATTTTGGTGCTGGAGACAAAGCAGCAAATGCTTCTCCACACCAATTCAAGTCAAGGTGCATCCTACCCAAAACCAGCCTAGTTATTTTAAAACCTGAGGCAGAAAATCTTACTAGTGTCTCTGCTGCCAGTCATCAAGGAAAATATGATAAAAAGGGTAAATAACTAAAAATATGTTATACTTTACTGGCAGACCAAATCTGTTGCCTGGGGCAGACATCCCTCTCTGCTTAATGGTAGGTGCAGCTCCTCCGTATGTTCTTTGCCCTCCCTGAACAATTACAAGAGTGAGAGGATAAAGGCGAATCCTTTGACAGACTTACATTCTCCCTCTAAGCAGTTGAAGAAATTATATTCAGAGATAGAGGGAAAGAAGTAAGTGCTCAGTGGAGACAGAAAAGGCAAAGAGCAGGAAGAAGCCAATTCAAATTAACTTGTCCATTTGGCTGGGGGATTCTGGGAGTTCTCATTAAAAAAAAATTAACTATTTTAAGCTCTGATCCTACCCAAGATTCTTCCGGGAATCAACATCACTTCTAGCTACAGGGGCTTGAATCTGCAATCCCTAATTCTGCAGTCCCAAGCAGGCAGTAAGTAAGCAGGCTGCTGGTTTACCAGGGGTTTTACTGGGCTTCTGGTAGATTGTCCTATGTGGCTGGACCATGTTTGCCGTACTAGTGGGACGTATTGACCTGTATGGGAATAGAAGAAAGACTTGTTCCACTCAGATGCCTTATAAACAAACCTATCTGGATATCTTCTCCTGCATACAGCATGCAAAGTACTTAGGCACACTGTCCCCAAAGAATTATTGTTCAGGAAAAAAAAGAGGAGGAAAGAAACAAACCAAAACAATCACAAAATTGCAAGAGCATGGGGAATTTCACTCAGCTTTGCATATATCTGAGTGTCCAGTAACTTGAAAAATCACATTGCATAGAGCAGCTGCAAAAATGTTACCGCAACAAACCTATACCTGGATTTTTTTTTAAAAAGGCATTTTCTCAAGGTTAGGACACAGTGCTCTGAATGCTTATCAAATGTGATGTGACATCCCTATGACAATATGGTTCCTTTGAGGGGAGATATGTGGTCCATGAGCAAGGTATGGAATGTGATGATGAGGACCTAATCATGTAGAAAAGTCCCTTATGGGAATACCCAGTGATGATGGAATAAGCATATTTTGATCTACATATGAGTCACTGTTTTAAACAGTCGTCTTCTTTCAATATATACTATGGAAAATTTGTTCACTTTTTATTATGTGATTCCAACCCAGATAAATGTGCACTTTTCCCCTCACTCAAATGTTCCTTAATTGTTTTAAGTTTGGTTACTAGGAACCTGTCTGCTAGAGGTTTCACCTAATACATTAGCTTAATCATTTTCTTTACCAACCCTGTATTTTATTTAAAACACTAAACAAAATCAAAACCATAAAGATCAAGTGAATGTATACAGCTACCATATCTACACAGACTGGTAGGTCATGCACAGGTTCTCTGCTATGTGTTTCTTTACACACCACTAGATTGATGAGTGGAAACAGTACTGACAATCCATCCCAAGGAATTGGTTTGGGTGCCAAGCTAGATCCCCCAACCGTCTAACCCTACACAGACTGGATCATGCATGGCATGTGGGGTCATACTCCCAACATCACAGGCATGACCACGCCTCCAATGTCACAGTTTCAGTTTGCTTCCAGCCAGCACTGCAGCCAAGGCCCTAGCTTTGCTCTCTCCTTATCTTCCCCCTGTGAAGAAAAGTGCACAGGAGCAAAGCTGTACATAATAGAGCAAAGTGCTGACTTAGGGAATGTTCCCGCAGTAGGTACTTGATTCTGGAAGGTTTACCCATCCTGCTTTTTTCTCCATTAGGGAGAATGCAGGGCAGACAACTCTCAGACCCAAGGACTGGCTGCAAGAATATTCCTGCTGCCAGTGCTTGGATCTCAAAAACTTGGCCTGCTCTGAGCTTTCCCTCATCATGAAGAATGTGGGATGGACAAAGCTCCCCACTGAACTCTCGGAGACAACTGGAGAAATCACTGTTCCTATTCTGTTTCCAATTGGGAGGGTGACAAGTTTGGGTGGGGATCCCCCTAGGGAGAGAGTTTTGGAAAAAAGGGTCCCATGATCCTTCCACAGGCAGGATTGGATCTGCTTGTAGACTGAATTAGACACCCAGGGTGGAGGTTCCACTCTTCTGGAAAAGCCGCTCACATAGGGATATGAACCCTAGTTTGCTCTTTTTTATGCAATTAAGACAGGAAGCAGTCTTCCCATCCTCCTCTTTAAGCTGCATAACTGTTACATATTCTCTTTCTAGGTGTTATATGTCTGCATTTCTTACAAGGTGCTCTATAACTGTTCCCTCATTCACAGATTAGTATCATCAGTTCTTCCCCTAAGGAACCTTTTGTTGGGGACAGGAAAGGAGGAAGTTTTAATTGTCTTCCCATCTGCTTTTCATCCCAGTTCCAAAAGAATTTGGCTTAATAACTGTAGAATCAGTAGGAACTTGACAAATCTGATTATGGAAGCTATGCCGTTAAAGGACAGTACAAATAACCATACCATTTTTCCAGGAAACTGTTAGAGATTGGTCTTGCCCAAAGGCTCAAGAATACACAATGTGAAGCATTTCCAGCTCATGTGATCCTGTATGATCGCAATCAGTTTTAGCTGGCTGGGATAAACTTCCAAACAGCAAGCGTGCCCAAGGTTAGTACAGCTGCCATTGTCTTACAAAAGAAATTTAGAGCACATGCCGTATGTCAGTAGAGGTGCCACTGGTGGTCAGATTGTACGTTAAGAGGAACATGTATGCACTGCAATTAACCCAAACTATTTTTTTCTCTCCCAATAGGATTTCCTGAAAGAACCTTGTATCAGCAATCAAACTTACAAATTAAACCCACTTTTACTTTGTAACGACCAGTCACAAAACCATGTTCACAAATGGATGAATAGGTGAGAGCAGTCATATGCTACAAAAAACGCATGTCTTTAATCATTTCAAGGAGTACCTTTTCTAAAAACATGCTAAATGTAAAATCTGCTGTGGCCCTGAATATATGATGTGCTGGACTACCTGCTGGTGGGAAATGATGAATTTGTCTCCACACATTTGTTGGCTTCAGGTGTTTATAGTGCTTAGTTAGAGGCTTCTCCCTTTTGTCTGAGAAATTTTGGGGAAAACAAAACAGTTAAAATAAAATCAGGAAATACCGGTATATGTGCATACTCATAAGTTCCCATTGGACTTCGCTTAAAGTTATATTTGAAATCGATCTTATGCACATTTATTTGGGAGTAAGTACAGAACACATGGAGAGGACATCTAATTATACACTGTACATATAAAAGTCTATGTAGTCAATGCTGATTGAATGATAATGGAATGGAAGAAATTACTTCCCCTTCCTCTGAAGGTACCCTCAAGCACTATGATTGCTGTTGTGATGGCCTGACTGGGGATCCCAGTCATAGCAAAAGTGAAACTGTCTTATCCTCAGTAGCCCTAGGATTTATGTCATTGAGCCAAGGGTGGGCCTATCTTTTGGAACAGGAGGCACAGCTTGAAATAGCCAGTTTAACTTTAAGTGTTGGAGACAAATACGAATGAAAAAGTCCTACTACAGCATTGTGATTCAGAGTCATTACTGAGTAGCATCTATGGTGTATAATTTCTGTAATGGTTGTTTGCCCTCTGCATATGCTTTGGTGCTAGTTTCAACACTTTAGGGCTGGGGACATTAATGGCACAGATTTGACTCATAGAATCATAGAGGTGGAAGGACCTCACGGGTTAGCTAGTCCAACCACTGCCCAGGGCAGAAACCCATGGATAAAGCCTCAGTGAGAGGTGACCATCTAGCTTCTGATTAAAAATCTGCAATGAAAGTGAGTCCACCACTTCTGAGAGAGTCTTCTGAGTGACCTTGTTGTGCATGATATAGGCAAAAGATTAGATCATACATGAATACATTATGAATAAGCCCTTATTGCTTCTTGAAATTTAACATTTCTTTTTTGTTGTACTGTCATAGTGATGGCATGGTCAGTTAACACTGAAGCACTTTTTGACTGGGACAAATTCATAACCACACCAATAAGAGAGAACAACAGGGATTCCTCCTGCCAGAATGTGAACAGTATACAGGATTTATATTAACAATGAACCCAAATATAAAGGTGCCATTTTCCCCCTTTGCAGGGTGGGTCAGATTATTGTTTTACTTTTATTTTTGTTAAGATATGTGCAGCTTCACCCACAAAGGAAAGTGAACTGCATGTTTTGCTGTTCTTTGCCTAAACCAGGAGGATATTCTCACTTTTCAAAAACCTATGCCTCAGTAGAAGCTATATTTTCCTACACTCTTAATTTTTCTATTTAGCTTTAAGAGTTCTTATAGAACTTTACCAAAATTTTCTTGATTCTTCAACCTTTGGTTTAAAAACCTGAGAACAACCATGCTGGATTAAGTCAAAGAAGTATCTAGTCAACACTTTGCCTGTGGGAAACCTACCAGCCAGATGTGAGAGAAACTACACACTCCATCTTGCATCTCTGGCAACTGGTGTATGGAAGAATACTGCATAATATAGCTGTCCTGACCAGTGGCCATTGATGGTTCCATCATCCATAAATGCATCCAGACCCCTTTTAAAGCTATCCAAGTTGGCAGCCGTAACAGCATCCTGTGGCAGTGAACTTCACATGTTAGCTGTGCACTGTGTACTTACTTTGATCTGTCCTGATTTTCCTACCATTCAGCAATAGTAATTGACCCTGGGTTCTAGTATTATGAGAGAGGCACGGTTTTATACATCTCAATGCATTAAATCCCCTTTTTTTTCCCAGGAAGTAAAAATACCATCAGTTAAATAAGGAGAAAATTATCGTTCTTTAAGAACACCTCCAAGACCTCTGCCTGAGGCAGGAGCTGCCATTAGATTCTGCTGAATGGATAAGCCATTCAGGGATGTCGCTGGCAGGGGGAGTAGGGCATTTTTCCCCCAATAAGAATTATGTGCCCCCCCTTGCATTTGCTATGTTCACATTGTCAAGGTTGTTGCCAGGCAGGCAAAGTTTTCCTCTGAATGGACGGCAGAGAGAAGAGGCAGTGTGGCCAGACAGCCAGGTGCAAGGCTGGCAGGATTGTTATGGCTATGTCTTGTGTATTAGAGAAGGCCACACACAAGAGCACTGATTGGGTCACCCCACTTGTTCCAGGGTGACAAGGTAGCATAAAAAGACTGGTGTTTGCCTTGACCAGCTGCCAGTTAGATGCCCTAGCTGGATCTGCCATGCTATTGTTAGTATATGGTTTGTAAGGGGAGATGCTACCCGATTTTCCTCTGTTATCTTCTATTTTTCCTCTTTGTCCAATTGCTGGCAAGCTTGCATGTTTTTGCTAAGCCTTATCTTAGAGTGCAGCAATAAATCAGCCTAACTAATGAGCCTCTGGAATTTTTTCTGCTTCACTGGGACCCTCTGCTGCGGCGAAGCCTTGCTTCACAGATAGCACTCTGCTCATGCTCAGAGGAGCCAAATCCTGCCAACCCTGACACACATTCTCTTGGAATCTTTGCCTGCCACTTTTCTTTGGATGCCTAAACTGTATTTTTAAATGTTCAACTGAAGTTTTAAGTTACTGCAATGCTAGAAATTTGGGGACTGAAAGAAAATGTATTGGGGAGGGAGCAGAATTCTTATAGCGGGGGAATAATGTCTTCATTTTGCCCTGTCCAGTAATTATACCCTTGGGGTCATCTCTGCTTCTAGCAAACCAAATTAATAGTTCAAACTAAATTTCTTTCTCTCCATTGCTTATATCTCTTCCCTTCCCACCTTCCTTTCAAGTCTTGCTCCCTTTGTTGTCTTCTACTGCTACAAATCTGAAGATGCCCCTCCTGTTTGGCACATGCCCCAGCTTCCCTCTCCCATAGCCAGTCCATCTTAATTCCAGCCAGCTCACATGAGAACCAAATGTTATCACTCAGTCTATTCTATTGGCATTGTTGGAATCAACTCCATACTTAGCAAGTTTCACTTGTGTTTCCTTTTTCTGTTTCATTCCCTAGTTACATTTGTATCCTTGGACTCTTCCTTAGATGGAAATATAGTTAGTTTTCCCACTTCTCTCTCTATCTCTGAAAGAATGTCATGGATGCACAAATTCAATGAAAGAATTTTTTGTCAGCGTTCCCAGGAGCACATTTCAAACTAAATGAGCTTTCCTTGTTTGTCCTCTCATTCCTTAGGATTGTTGTTAACTGAGCAGAGGATGTGGATTCATCTTATACTAGTGCCATTCCACAAGGGCATCTATTCCTTTCTGGGAAAACAATTTATACATTGCTTGATGTGTTACCAGGATTCAAAGTCATCTAGCTCTGAGTTTCAGAAGACATTTTGCAACTGAACTATTTCATCCTCCCATCTTTAGCCCCACTATCTCAAATCTCAAGATGTTTCCTGCACATGTCTTTAAGTGGTACAGGGTGGACAGGGACGATAACTGTGCTCTGTTTAGCTCTATGGAAATCCCTTCATGTTTCATGTTCTATACATGTAGAGCTCTTCTGTTAAATCTGTTCCTCCCTGGATGCATATCTTTCTGTAGGTGTCTGCTAGGAAGTCTTAATGGATTAATCTGTTAATGACTTCATTTGTAAAAGAAATGGTTTCCAAATGATCTCCCTGTGAGAGAACACCAGAAGAGAAATTTCATAAGTCCCAGCCAAAGATCCTATTCTCCTGCTGTGTGATCTACCTGCCATGTGTGATAAAGCCCTTGGTATATTCATATTGATAAAGATGTGATTTTAACAATAAGTAATTAGACAGCTATTTGTCTAACTACTTACTGTTAAAATCGCATCTTCATGAATATATACTGAAAGGAACAAATCTTCCAGTGTGCCTTATCAAATCTTGGCTCTTTCCAGGGGTGCATAAAAAAGAAATTCTGGAGGTTTCATGATTAGCACATCTTTCTTAGATGCTTTTTGGATCCTGCTTCTTCTTCCCCTGCACTATAAGGAGAGTGAGAAGGGAGTAACCCAGTAGTTTTCTTCCCATTGTCCATGGAACTGAGGGCCTCTCCCAAGAGATCCTGTGGTTACTTGAATTCAGTTATGGATCCAGTTATGTCACTGCAGTAGCATAAGGCCTATTGTGCTAAGCTCTAGCATGTTTTTACAGTCAGAACAAGTCTGACATCCAGTATAGTTTTTATTCCACCAGAAGTTGTAGAGATGAAAACTGCACCACACTGAACAATTGATTAGTTTCAAGTGCATTGGTTGCCCAGTGTTCATTCTGCATAAATCAGCCCATGAACCTTGAGTGTGTGTGCATGTTTAACAAGGCTGACATTTTTTAAATACAGTAGTTCTGCTTGTACCATGACAACCAGTGCAGTAGTACCTTTCTACGGTGGTAAGATTGCATGATCTGTGAGGCAAGAGGCTATGCTGTTGGTAGCACTGCTGAGGAATGTGCCAAACACCTCGTGGGCAGCAGTAGTGGTGTGTGTGTGAGTGTGTGACACTGGCAGAGAATCTCTCAGAGACAGCAGCAGTGGCACTTTACCTGGTTCTTGTTAGCATGGCACAGGAGGAGACACCAGAAAACCACTTCTGGGTGTCTTTTACCAAAAAAGCCTTATAAAGATACAATCTAAAATGAAAAAAGAGATAGTGCTGGAAGATGAGACTCCTAGGTCAGAAAGCATTCAACCAACTACTGGAGAACAACGAGTGTTACTATTGTGTGTAATGATGAAACTGGATTCAAGCTGAGGGGATGTTCAACTGCTGAGATGCTCAGACGTGAAAGGAAAAGTCTGAAGCTACACAAATCATATAATAGGAAAATTAAATCTGAGAAGCATGAATCAGGGGAAGCTAGACATTGTAAAACAAGAAATGAACTGTATAAACATTGCAATTCTTGAGGTGGGTGAGCTAAAGTGGACAAGAGTGGAGTATTTTCAACCAAGGAAGCAGCAGCTGATTTGATGGGAATTAACAAAGATGAACAACATACAGAGCAACATTATACAGTCATGATTCCACATCCACAGGGCTGAGACACAGGACCCCCATGGAAGTGGAAAAAAGTGAATATCTATAGCCCCCCAAAAAACTACATTTAACACACACAAAAACATACAGTACAATTGGCAGATTCAACCCACTGTGAATTCAAATGAACAATACACAATATATTTGAATCCACAGCAGAGTATGCAGCCTCCTAGTTCCACCTTTGAGGTGGTGGGGTTCCTTCACAAAGCAGAAGTGGGTGGCTGGTAGGGATTGCTGACACCTCCACTACTACCCTTCACCACTCTTTCATAGAGACTCACAAGCCTTCCCTCAATGTTCTCAGTCTCTTGCAGTCTCTTTGTCTCATGAAGTTTGCAGAGAGATTTTGAATGCAAGGCAAGACCTATAAGTCCCTATTAAAAACGTCATAGGGCAGCAGTGGAGGCAGTAGCAAATAATAAAATTGTGATTGTTAAACCTGCAGATGTGGAGGACTGACTTTATAGTCAATAGTTTATTGTAGTCAGTGTATTGTGGTGGACATTGTGTTGGACTAGGACTTGGGAGATCCATGTTCAAATCCCTACTGAGCCATGAAACTACCTGCATGGCTTTGGGCCATTCATTCTTTCTCCGCCTTACCTACATCACAAGGTTGTTGTTAGAATAAAGTGGCAAGGAAGAAGAACCAGATATGCCACCTCAACTTAACTGGAGGAAAGTCAAGTTATAAATATAGTAGTCCCTTCTCTTTTGTGAGGGTTTGGTGCACAGAATCCTTGCAAAAGTGGAAAAACTGTGAATAACTCCCCCTTGTGCTCCACCTTCCATTCTCTTATGGGGCTCCAATCATTTTTTTTGCCCCAGAACACCTGCCTTTTTTCTCTGCTCTTGGGCAAAGGACAAGGAATTGCGGGGAGATGCACATGCCTCCCCCCCATTCCCTTGCCTTTTGCCCAGGTGCATGTTCCCCATGTTCTCCAGGGGAAGAGAAGAGACTTGCACACCATTTCTCACCGTTCCCTTGCCTTTTGCCCAGGTGCACCCACTTTCCTTCTCCATGCCCAGGCAAAAGGCAAGGGAATGGGGAGGAGGCATGTGCATGTCCCCTTGTACCCTGGCATTTTGTTCCAGCGTACCTGCCTTCCTTCTCCATGACCAGACAAAAGTCAAGAGAATGGAGGGGGCAGCCATGCATCTAGGTATTCCCTTGCCTTTTACCTGCGCAGAGAGAAATATTTCTTAAACACTACTTTGTTCCATTAAAAAAAAAAGAGGTACACTCTTCTGAGTCAGATGAGATGATGTAGGGAAAAGTTTATCAGTGTGCTTCAATGTGAGCAGCAATATTTATAATCCAGTAAGGACTCAGTACATTTTTTAACCCAGCACATATATGAATCACTTGATTTTGCAACTACAAAACAGCAACATTGCTTTGAAAATCATTATGTCATTAGTAAATTGCTTAATAGATAAAAAGCTCCCTTCCATGGCTTTTGCACTGGCTGGCTAATTATTCTATTTTTTGTCCCAGAATCATATGTGTAACAGTTGATACTACAAAATGGGAACAAGTCATCCAAGAAGCTGGGTATGTAACAAACAGAATGAGTTGCCAGGATATTTCTGTTCGTATTTTGCCAAGCTGAGCTGACCTGTTCAGCACTGATTGTCAAAGTAAATATATGAATCATTGATCAAATGACTCAATTAAAATGAATTGTTTGCATACATGGTTTATGGAAACACAATCCCTTTCAGCATGGCCCACATTGTGATTTAATTCGAGTAGGTTAGAGTAATAGCTATGAATAATCAATTTTCCATAAGTAATAGATATTTTTGAATATGTTAAGATTAGCAACTAGTCTTCTGAAAATCTTGTGGATGCTATTAATATATTTTCTAGTTTTGAAACCAAAACCAATAATGGAGAAGTAGGGAAGGACTTCTAGCAATATACCTTGACTTCTAGCAATATACCTACAGAAGATGAGTAAACAAGTTAAGTGTGACAGGAGGTCACATGAGCAACTGGAGAGAGTGGCAGTCACAACTTGCCCAGTCTTTGCTACCTGGAGAAAGAAAGATGCAACTACCTCCCTTTATCTTGGCTGGCACAGCAAGGAGGAGCTGGCTCACTGGACAAATATGAATCCCCCACTGAAACACCCCCCAGTGGGAAAATTCAAGTGTGTTGGCTGTTCTTTCCAAAACCAATTCTGTATGCGGCACTGTTTGGAGAGAAAGAAAAAGTGTACAAGTGGACAGAGGGGGCTACTTTTGCTTTCTCTCTAGGTCAGGCCTGCACAACATGTGGCCCACCAAAGGATTTCATTTGACCCGCATTCCTCTTGAGCGTGAGGGCTGAAAAAGGTTGCAACAGTTAGATTACTGATAGTTTTGAATGAACCCAGATGGGCCATTTCCTTCTCCTTCCCTGCAGGGGGCAGCAGAGAACTAAACTGATGCTACTTTTTGCCCTTGTGCAAGATGGTGGCGGTTGCTTCTTCTCCTTCTGTTTCCCTTGGATGGGCGGTGAGGGCAGAAGTGCCCAGGAAGAGGAGAAGACCAGCTAGGGCTGGAGAGGGCAAGAAAGGAGGTAGTATCTTCCTTCCAGAGCAAGTCTACATGGACTGTCACATGGTAAACTGGGACCCTTTGAGGATCAGTGTCCTTATTCACCCCACCCCTCTTAAGTTGCATTGGAAAAAATTAAATTGCATTTAAAGATTGTATTTTAAAATGCAATTTAAATCTATTTTGGCATACACGCTCATAAATTCCACCTCCCAGACCATCTGAAATTCCCCTTGTTTATCCTCCCAAATCTATTTTCTTTCCCCTTCCTCATTAATAATACTTTTTTTCTGCCACCCCAAATTGTACCCCTCCTCTTTGATATTTTGCTTTTCTTTTTTGCAAATTAAACACTGCTACATTTCTTGAGGCATAGCTCTCTTGTCTTTACAATAATCCTATTTACATGTTTTGTGTAATCACAACTTGCCACATCTGCATTATCTTAGTCGTTCTAACAACAGGTCAAGAGGGTAAGTCAGTGGCCATTTCTGCTCTGTACTGTTACAGTGCTCTTATTCCACTTTCAACATGCTATGGAATCCTTGGTTTTGCAGTTTAGGGAGGGGCCTTTAGAATTTTCAGTCAGAGAGCTCTTTGGCCTTAGGAAACTAAAAACCCCAGAATTCCACAGGATGCTGAAAGCAGAATAATTGCACTATAACAGTGTAGGGCAGAAATGGCCAGTGTTGTCATCCCCCATGTTGTATATTGGTGGTGGTAGGTGAAATTTAAGGAAGGAGCTTTCTCTAAGATTTCTGGGTGAGTTTGTAGCAGAGGCAAGATTTGAACTTTCCAGCCATGGAAAGCCACTGGGTGACCTTGGGTGGATCACACACTCTCAGCCCCAGAAAATCCAGTGATAGGTTTGCCTTAGAGTCACCATAACTCAGAAACAACTCAAAGGCAGACAATAGCAACAGTTCACCAAGTCTACTCTGGTGAGATAAAAGCTTACCCAGAGTTCAAAAGCATTGTTTTTTAAGACTGTAACTCCCAGAATTCCCCAGTCAGTAATCAGGCTACTTGGGACTTTGGGAGGCTGTAGTTCACCAAAGGGAACTTTTGTGAAGCTCTTATTTGAAAAGATGTCCTGTAAAAGATGGAGCAAGCTTGTTTTCTGCTGCTTAAGACATTAGGGGCCGTTCCATACTATGCTGTTATAGTGCTATTATTCCACTTTCATCATCTTGTGGAATCCTGGGATTTGCAGTTTTGGGAGTGGTATTTAGACTTCTCAGCCAGAGAGCTCTTTGGCCTCAGGAAACTACAAATCTCAGAATTCCATGGGACATTGAAAGTGGAATAATAACACTATAACAGTGTAGTGTGGAAAGGCCCTAGGGCATGGAAGAGGCTTCAAACTGCGGGGAAAGAAGTTCCACCTAAACATTAGGAAAAACTTCCCTAATTTCCCTTTTTTTACAATATGGTTTATTTTACTTGCAAAATAGTTTAATCATTAATTATACTATAATTTATTTTGCAAATAAAAAACATTATTATACTATTATTATAACTTTACTTGGAAAGTGAGGCGCTAAAAACCTATCTGCGGCCCGAAGAAGTTTAGCCTATTTAATTTCAGCCCTTACCTACTGCCAAGTTGTGCGCGTCTGCTTGTCATCCACCTTGCCTAGTGCATGGAGCAAGAGAGGCCAGGCAGAAGCAACCATTTCTCCTCTATAGCCATTTCCACACTAGGCTGTTATAGCGCTATGATTCCATTTTCAACATCCTATGGAATCCTGGGGTTTGCAGTTTTGGGAGGGGCCGTCCTGCCCCTCTCGAAACTGCAAACCCCAGGATTCCATAGGATGTTGAAAGTGGAATCATAGCGCTATAATAGCCTAGTGCAGAAATGGCCTATGACACTCCAACTGTGGAATGCCCTTCCACTGCTGGCTATCTTTATATGCCTTGTAGAAACAAAGCTCTTCACGAAAGCCTTTTGAGGCATAACTGATTCCATCGAATTCATTTATGTACATGGTTTTAAATCATTTTAACTTGTTTAACCTTGTCAATAATATGCCTTTAGTCTATTTTAATTATTTTTATTGTTTTAAATTGTTTTAATCCATTCATTTTGATGTTAATTGCATGCTGCTGGAGATCTCGTGCTATAGGGCAGAAAATAAATATAAAAATGTTAATAAATAAATATAAATCAAATATAGGTATAGATATTTTAATAAATACAAAAATATTTATAATAAATTAATAAAATATAAATTTTTAAATTAATAAATAAATACTTTGTCTTCCATGTGTGCTTCTCCACCTGACCTCTGAAGTATGCCGCTTTGGGAGAAGGGGCATTAGACAATACTGCTGTTTCTAAAGAATCCCAAGGTCTGGCCCAAGGTAGTTTAGGGCCCAAGGCAGAGCACTAAATGGCACCCTCGTCCCACTTAAGTCAGTGCACATTCTCAGTGATGGCTGGTAATTTCCCCGTCAATGGGTAGTAAATCTGCTCTGGGTTTTAGTACAGATTTTGAGCTTTCCAAGGTGTTGAATCTTTAAAGTTCAGACTAAAATCCAGAGTAGATTCATCACCCAACTGAAATGGAATTCACCGGCTACCATTGGACATAATATCTAAAGCTAATGAGTAATTTCTAAAACCAAAGAATTATGGCAGGGAGTTGGACTTGATGGCCCTTGTAGTCTCTTCCATTCTATGATTTTATGAATTCATTGGCCACAGGAGGCAGAACATACCACAGGTATTTCTCCCCATTCATGGCAGTAAAAATTCAATGAAAGACAAATCAAAGCCAGAACAATTTGCAACCACTGCATGATACTCAAAACATCCTGCCCAAGATGGCCACCTCACTCTACCTATGTCAATTTGGTCTCCTAGTCAGCAGGAAGGACTGAGCAAAAGCAGGCTGCTAATGCTCCCAAGTGTGCTCCTGCCCTCTCCTTCGGGAATGTTGTACCTGCTTCTGCATCCCATCTGAATGGGTATTTCAGCAGGAAGAACTGGGGTTAGCTTCCAAAAGGAGCTGTCTTGTCAAAGGAACCTTGGATCTGAGCAGCAGTCAACTTTGCCTGCTCACTTCTCTGACACTATGACAGATTTTTTTAAACTATTCATTTTAAGCTATTTTAACTCTTTCAATCTTTTTAATTTGTAAAATTGTTTAGTATGCTTTAGCTCTTTAAAATCATTGTAATTATTCACACTGTCAGATTAATTTTTTTGTATGCTACCCTGAAATCTTTAGATAGATGGTGGGATGGAAATATTTATTGATGGAATGAATGAATGAATGAAACCTTAGAGAGTTCTTTTTAAGAAGGACTGTCATGATATGATGAGGCCATCCCAGTAACAGAGCAGTCACAGGAGCATGTCCTATGCAAACGGCCTACTATTGCTCAGTTTTTTCAGCATACCAAGACTTTTGTTGTTTTTGAAACTAATAACCCAGGCTCTGCACATGCCTGATTCTGAGGACTGGGCTAGTAGGGTCTTATCCTTCACTCACAGAGAGAACAAAGGTGAGAAGGGAAGATGGAGAGAGCTCCTCTGTGATCAACCCACTAGGCCATACTGCCCAGAGAGGGAGCAAACAAGCAAGTAGGCAGTGATGGCTTCTCTGTCTCTCTGCGCAGCATTTAAAGGGACAGGCAATGCTGTGATGCGCAAAGAGGGTGTATGGAACAGTTAAAAGCAGTTGCCAACTTCTCTTGCTTGCCCATTTCCCTTCCTGCCCTATAAGTGGCAATGCTGAAAGAAAGAGGTGGGGTCTGTCCTTCTTCTCCCTTGTTCTTTTCAGCCCCTCCCCAGGGGACAGCAGTAGAGGTGGTGTTCTATCAGCGGTGCCAGGCCTCCCTTATTATTATAAACAGTGTCTTCTAGATTGAATAAGACAACAAAAATCATATATTTGGAGATAGGAGCCCTTCAAAAAGGCAGGAATGTCCACATCATGTAATTTACTGGTGTCAGCAATAAGACGCAGTCGTCTTAACAGACAAAAATAGCTAAGTTAGCTAAAACCCATTGGTTTCATTAGGTATTTTGGTGGAACAGAAACTGGCTAATAACGACTTCCTGATGGTCAACCCCACGTGTGTCCATTGTGGCTCCTTTGAAAACCTCGACAGAAAAAGAGAAGAAAGAAGAGAAGAAAGCTGCTCTTTGCCGCCTGCCTGCCTGCCTGCCTGCCTCTCCCCTCACCCACTTGGCCCCCTTTCCTTCACCCTCCAAGCGCCCCGACCACCCTTTCGCCCACGGCAAGCTCCTCAGGCCCTCGGAGGCGGGGAGGAGCTGGGCCGACGGTGCCGCTGCCTCCGCCCCTTTCTGGAGTTTTATAACTCGCCGGGTTTCCGCGTCCTGTGACTCCAGTCAGGTGGTTCCCTCCCTCCTTGGCTTTCCCGGTTTTTGGTCCCTGCCCGCGGTGGGACGCGCCTTCCCTCCAGCGGGACAAAGAAAGTTCCTCAGGCAGCCGGAGGAAGTTGAGCCAGGGGGTCTCTCATTCTCCCCCTTTGCTTTCTTGCCCGTCTGCCTGCCTCTTTCCCCGCGGGGTTCCTCTCCGGTGTGGACGGCGTGGCGGCTGGGGCGTCTGAAAGGCAGGGAGGGCGGGAAGGCAGGCAGGCAGACAGGGCGAACATGGCTGGAGGGGAGCGAGGAGGAGGAGGTGTTGGCGGGAGCAGCAGCAGCAGCAGCAGCAGTTCGGGGGCCTCGGAGAGCCGGGAGCATCTCTTCAAGGTGCTGGTCATCGGGGAGCTGGGCGTGGGCAAGACGAGTATCATCAAGCGCTACGTCCACCAGCTCTTCTCCCAGCACTACCGCGCCACCATCGGCGTGGACTTCGCGCTCAAAGTGCTCCACTGGGACAGCCGGACCCTGGTGCGGTTGCAGCTGTGGGACATCGCAGGTGAGGGGGCGGCGGCGGCTGGGCGGGGGTGGCGAACTTGTGGGGGGGATTCCAGAAGAAAGCGGGAATGGCCAGATCCCCCCCCGCCCCCGCTCGCGGGCTGCGAGGAAGAGAATGCGCTCTGTGCGCGCTCAGAAGGGATCCCTTCTCTCCACTCGTGATTTCGTGCGTTCTTGGAGAGAAGCTTTCCGGGCGTCTTGTTTTTGGAGCGATTTCCACATAGAAAGGCAGTGCGGTGTAGTATTCTGATTCACCTTTATTAGGCATACTTCAACACAGACATTTACAATGAAACTTCAACAATCATTTTGAGAAAATTTAAGCCGTACGTTTGTTGCCTCCACCAGAAAGTTGGCCATTAGCCTAGTAATATGCGGATTCCGATCTTCCAATAAGTATTCCACTGATCATTTTGAGAAAATGTAAGCCATACATTTGTTGCCTCCTCCAGAAGGTTGGCCATTAGCCTAGTAATATGCGGATTCCGATCTTCCAATAAGTATTCCACTGATCATTTTGAGAAAATGTAAGCCATACATTTGTTGCCTCCTCCAGAAGGTTGGCCATTAGCCTAGTAATATGCGGATTCCGATCTTCCAATAAGTATTCCACTGATCATTTTGAGAAAATGTAAGCCATACATTTGTTGCCTCCTCCAGAAGGTTGGCCATTAGCCTAGTAATATGCGGATTCCGATCTTCCAATAAGTATTCCACTGATCAATTGTAGAAAATTTAAGCCATACGTTTGTTGCCTCCACCAGAAAGTTGGCCATTAGCCTAGTAATATGCGGATTCTGATCTTCCAGTAAGTATTCCACTGATAACCTATCCAAACAGATATTCCTTTCCAATAAGCTCCTTAACAACTTTTCCCTTGGAATAATATACAATGGGCAGAACAATACAATATGATGGAGAACGTCAGGAGCTTGAACACAATGACATATACGATTCAGAAAAGGGGTCTGTAGATATCTACCTTTAGTCACATTTGAGGGATGTACATTCAACCTTGCAAGTAGAAAGGCCTTCCTTGACACCAACAATGAGAGAGTTTGAAAATAATCCAGGGAATCCTATCCTGCAAGGGGGGAATACCGAGCATCAACGGGGAACAAACCCTAGGAGGTGTTGGATATGACAACTGATATTCCCTCTCCATGTGGTGTAGTAAATAACATGCAGTGAATTGGACTGGGAGGACTGCGGTCATAAAACTTACTCATGAAACTCAGTGATTCTCTCTCAGTCTGAATCCACCTGATAGAGTTCAATACAAATCATTTCCCACACTCCAGCCTTCGAACAAGAAAATGGGAGATGAACCAATATTAAAGTTTTTGGAAATTAGAGCCACTTCCTGTGTTTACTTCTTGCAAATGTATAGCTGCTGCAGTCCTTTAGCATGTGGATGCTGAAAAGGCCAACTTTGGTGTTGCAAGAATTTGAATAGTATTTGTGCATGTGTGTGTGCAAGTCATCTGTCAACTTACAGTGACTCCTATCCATTTGACAGAATTTTCTTAGGCAAGAAATACTCAGGTAGTTTGCCAGTTCCTTCTTCTGAAATACAGCCTACAGCATCTGCTGTTCATGGCAATTTCCCATCCAGTGCTAACCAGGGCTACACCTGCTTAGCCTCCAAGATGAGACAGGATCTAGTTCTTTAGTCCCTTGCACAGTGTTTGCATACACCAAATTACATGAGGGGTTTTCACATATGGTGTATTCTGTTCTGTATAGAAGTTTTATTCGTTTAGGAAAGATGCCAATGCAGAGGCCTTGAGATCTAACCTTGACACAATGTAAAACTTGGGTAGAAGTATTAGATTTTTCAAAGCTTTCATTAGCTTACACAATGTGCTGGATATTGTTAATTGCTATGCTTGTGTGTGCGTGTGCAGAGTGTGTTTACAGATGTATGTTTTAATCTGCTTTTAAATATTTTGTTTGTTTAATCTTGTTTTAACTTTTTATCTAGTGGATTTTTTAATAATTTCTTTTTTAATTGTTTGCAAGCCACTTTGAGTCCTGATCTGAGAAAAAGACAGGATAGAAATAAATAGAACAACAACTTTCTATTAAAAATTGAAAATTTTGGTCTTTGAAAAGCTTTTGCTTTCCCAAACAGCTGTATGTAGGGCATAGTTTCAAGAAATTAAACTTTTCCCTGCATTTTTAGGGGTACCTTTTTTAGTTTCATTTGTCGAATGCCTGCATGTCATACAGTTGTGAAGCAGAGGAAGGGAAGGAAACCTTATGTGTTGTAGCAGAAATAGGAAATATAAGACAGTGCTGCTGGCTGGTAGTTTCTGAGTAGTCCAGAAAGTAACTTTCTCAAGTTTTGTGTTATACCTGCAGTTTTTCAGTTTTTAATGACAACTCTATAGCAGGAAATTCCTTTACATATGTGCTGTTTCCCAAACTTTGGATTCTGGAAACTTGTTTAAAAAATGCTAGAATTTTAAAATGAGAGCCATCATCTATGATTTGCTGTAATCACTAACTTTAATAGAAAGGGGTGCTTTTTCTATCTCATTCTTTATAACTTCTGGCAACTATAAATTGCAAAGAGCTTTTGATGTGGCAATTATTTAGTTACATCACTGTTCTGCGGTGAGTATCCTGTGGAAGTATGGTTTTTCTGAAAGAACAGCCTTCCTTGGCTGGCTTTCTATACTTCATTTAAATTCTTTCTTTGGTTCTGCTATCCCAGACTTCAGAGAATGGTTGGCTTCCATTTTGGCCTGCCTTTAGAATTATAAGCCATTTTATGTAGCAGTAGAAGGCAAGAAGGTTTTGGTTTTTTGTCTTCTTTTGCCAAGTTGACAGTTTTCCAGTATGGGATCAGCATTCTCTTCTCAACATGGTTATTTTGAGGTCCAGCCATTATTTTTCATAACGAGAGCAAGAGGATTAGGAGTAACAGCTAATAGTTTGAATGAATTAAATGCACATTAACAGTACTGTAGAAGCAATGCTTTCCTCACTGTAGGTTGGCTGAACAGATAACAACTTAAAAGTAAGTTTTGGGTAGGCAGGGCTTCGCCAGCAGCTGTCCTCGCTAGTGGCTTCTGGGAGCTATAGTCCAAAAAATAAGTCTGCAAGGCTGTGTTTGTAGGCTCTTGGGTAACATATTTGGACAGGACAGATTGTTCACAGCACCACTTGAGCTTCATATACACAAAGCCATTGTACTTCAGCCAGGGTGCAATTACACAAATTGCTCAACTTTCAGATTCTTTCCTGTAAAACAGAATTGTGGTAATTGATTTGACAAGACTGTTCTACATAATATGAGCATCCATGAGTAATTCTCTTTGTTATTTGTTGGCAAAGCTGCTACTAACTTATAGGATACTTATGTTGCCACCATTGTCCTTACATTGTCACTAGCACAGACATGGTGCTTGTGATTCTGATATTTACACAATTAGTCAATTTTTTGAAACAAAGTGCCATGTCTAGTTCCTTTGTTACTGCCTAATGCAGAGCTGGGATTCATGTGGTCCTGCAGATGATAATGGATGGCAGCTCGCAGCATTCTTTAGTGTTGTCTGTGCTGTCTAGGACTAATGGGAGCTGTAGTTCAGCAACATCTGGATTGCCACATGCTCCTCATCCCTGGCCTAACATAAGAAAAAAAATGAATGCTAGCATTTATCACTATGGGTGTCACTTTAGTTATGCATATGACAGCCACACTATCTTTTTTCCAATTATCTTAAAATGGAAAACATGGCTCTGCTGCTCCCCATTATGTCACAACAACCCTGTGAGGTAGGTCATGGTGTGCAGGATTGGACCAGGATCACACACTGAGCTTTGTGGCTCAGTGGCAATTTGAACCTGGGTTTCCTAAGTTTCAGTCCAGCATCATCACCACTATATCCACTGCTTCTCAATTTCTGCATTTCTTCAAGGCCAGATCTTGGAATAGTTATGCTATGCAGGTAAAAAAATACTGTTTTCTAAGCTTGAGTGTCTTTTTTTTTTAATCCTGTGATCTAAGCTTTTGTAATAATGGGAAATCTACCTTGTGAGCATGCCATTTTCCCAGACAGGTGAGCAGAGAACAAACTGACTCTGCCAGCAATGTGATGGAAGTGGGTTATTGTGTTTTGGGCACACCTGGATTAGAGAATCTAGTTACTTTCCAGATGTTTGAACTATGGACTGTCTTTTACAGTGGCAGCTGTTGGGCTCCCACATCAGAGTGTGTGTGAATCTGATGTAGCTTTTAATCTGAAACTTAGAGGAGCTATCCAACATGCCAGACCTATTTTAGGGGTAGGATTTAGTACTTTAGTTCCTTTAAAACTTAGAATGGATTCACCTTCTCACTGACACAAACTGTTGCCAGCTGCCACAGCTCATTCATCCCAGAGGAGCATATGTTTTATTGTTATATTGTATTTTTAAAGCTGGGGTCAATACATTTGTACCAACTTGTACACCATGGCTGTGGTGCTTTCACAGAGCAGCTTTCCATCTGGAAGCATTCACTTTATAACGTACATTCAACATTGGCTGTACTTGAATGTATGTCAGTGGAAGATGGCATAGAAATGACAGAAATGTGGAGAATGTAACCTATGTACCAAGCATCACTGCTGAGCCCGTGTGCTCACTCCTTTTTAGATATAAGTGTACCTTTGTTAACAAAACTTCTGACAGCAAAGCTTTTTCCACCCAGCCCTTTTTTCCTCCTGCCTGTCTGAAGGGTTTTTAGAAGGATCAGCATTTAGAGAATGGTGCAGGAAGGCTGAAGAAACACAGATTTTCATTGTAGGTTGAGCAATGGGTCTGTAGCGAACAATGCAGTAAAAGCTTGAACTGGGAAAGACTGGGATTCTGCTTTAGCCAATACTGGAGCCATATGTGCCTCCCTACAACATGCAAGCTGCAATAGCAGCTGCCTCCAGAATCCCTTACTGAGCATGCATTGAAAAGGAGAGAGCAGATAAGCCTGCATCATCATTTCCCCATAGCATGTTTTTTTTTTTAAAAAAAAAATGCAACCAAAGATCTATACATTTGGCCACCAGATTCAAAATCATGCAAGATATGGAAGTTGGTGAAAGTGAAAGTCATTCCTGGATGGATTTTGCGAGAAACCTTCAAGCGGTATCTAGAAGGTTCAAAATATTTCCTTTTGCATATGCAAGGCTTCCCTGACCTGATTATTTCATTTCACAGTTGTATGGTATTACTTCTAAAGAAAACATTTGCTGAAACATGTTGAACTGCTCTTTTTGGTAGCACAGGAAGTTTCCTCTATTTTTGTGTGCTTTTGGTCAGCGGCACCATATTTTCTGTCACAGAAGCAATGCCCAGGAGCACATCTACTTCATGAACTGAGGTCTATCTGTATTGTAGATGTTTGTGTTGTGTTTTCTCAAAAAGATATGAATTCTGAGCAATAGAAATAAACAATAGAATGGAATAGAATAAAATAAAGACTGCATGATGTATGGATGACATAAATGTTGAAATGTTCTAGTAGAATTTGTACTAAAGTCCAAAGGTATAAACTGGCATAAAAGGAAAGACAGCTGCAGTAAAACATTTGTCTCCTCATAAAACAATTGTCATTCTTCTATGTGTGTCCACTAATTTGCATTTCTTGTGTGACATATAAAACCCTTTTGCATACTGGCTTTACATGTAAGTTTATTCAGGATTTATGAACTTAGAATCCAAGGATTCCAGGTGCCCAGGTCAGGTTGATAGAAAGACTGCTGAGACAGTAGCTAGAGTAATGACGAAAAGTGTCTGGCCTGAACCACTCTAATCTCAGATGAATTGCTGTTAGAAATACAAGACAGTGCTGGCTGGTAGCTATATGCTCCTGAGGACCAGCTTGAATCAGCAGTCTAGCTGCAGCATTTTGTACCTGCTGAAGTTTCCGAATGGTTTCCAAAGACAGCTCCATGTAGAGTTTTTTACAATAATCCAAACAGACTAGTATGACAGTACATGTTCTAAGGAAGTGTGTGGCAATGCATACAACCACCATAGTGATTTTGGAAAAGTTAGGAGAGCCCCTTCACCAAGGGAACTATTCTGCAGTGTGGGCTGTAAGCAGCAAAAGAGAATAGTAGGCAGGCAGGTGATGGGAAAGTCTCATAGTAGTGCTATTGCTTATTTGAAGGACTTTGCAATCAAGGTTTGAACCATAGAAGCTGACTTTCTGGAGCCAGCTTTATGTCGTATGGAAACAGAATGGGCAAATACTTCATAGGAGAATTGTAGAAAATTAACTATAAATAAACAGCAGCAAAATTAATGTATTCTCAAAGTATTTTTCTTCATGAGGCTATAGTAGTCTAAATAGTCTAAAACTAAAAAAAAGATATTCTTTTCCTTTGAGGTTTTAAAGATTCAGAAGCATGTTAAAATGTCACACTTTGAAAATATCCTATTAAGTAGTCTGACAGCTAACTTACTGGTTAGTAGCCTTAAATTATGGACTGCAATCCTAAGCATTACTACTTAGTAGTTGTTTTTTTTAGCTTGTTAATGTATTCAAAAATATTCCTAGGAATTAACTTCAGAACCGGATGCTTTTCATGAACCAAATTTGTGAGCTCTTGATAAAGCATGTTCTTTTCTCAAAACATATGATGCTCTGGTTTAAGCATATGATAGTCATTCTGTTCAACTTTTGATATCTGCTGTCTTGCTCAAGTGAATATTGAAATATGTAAGGCCAAAAGAAGTTTGGTCTCAGTTTCTGAAAGGAAGTGTTAGCCTCAGAAGCAAAGATAATTTTTTTAAAAAAAATCTAAAACTAAAGGAAATGAATGACCAAGCTATCTGCTGGGAGGAGAAACTTCCATTAAAAGAGTCAAGAATGAGGTGAATGCCAGTCTTCCTGTGAGAGTCACTTCTGGTACATGAAATAGGTCTTGGTACACAGTTGTATTGCCATTTCCCAGGACAAAAGCACCATTGGGCTATTGAGCTACACTGAGTCGTAGGATTCTACACTGGCTCACAGAATGTGCCTTCAAGTTTGCTATTGACTTATGGCAACCACATAAATTGCATACAGTTTTCTTGGGCAAAGAATATTCTGAGGTGGTTTGCCCGTTCCTTCTTCTGGTATACAGCCTACAGCAGCTGGTGTTCCTTGTCAGCTTGCCATCCAAGTGCTACCCAGGGCTGACCCTGCTTAGCTTCCACAATCAGATGATATCAGGTGCCTTTAGGGAATGCTGCCTTTCCGATGTTTACATACCAGTCAGACAAACAAAGGGAAAGGAAAACCATTCCTGAAGAGACAGAACTCTCTATTGCTGATATTTCCGTGCCTCATCTTTGTGTCTCTTTATAATAATGTGTGATGGGGAAGGCCACTGCAGTTTTACGTTCCTCTCCCTGATGTGCTCAACACAGCAAAAATGAATGAAATCAACTGAGAAGTGAAGGATTGAAGGGATTGTTCAAGCAGTCCTTAGCTGCCGTGTTAACATGTGCAAGTAGACTCTTCAAATGCAAGTTGTACCTGTACATGGACATCTGCTACCACAAGAGTCTCTTAATAGTGTGTAGTCTCTATTAAGCAAGACTAGGTTATATTAGGCACTTCCAGCAAAAAAAGAGTTTCTGTGGCTTGTAGCAGGACACAGTAAAATGGAGAAGCAATTCTGTCACATGAGAAAATCTTGTGAATGAAAGTCCTCTTGTCTTAATTTTAGTACACTTTTTTCAAGATTCCTTTTAGTAAGTAAAATGACATAATGAAAGTGTTCTTCTGTCCTAAATTAACATCTTAATTTCAAAGAAATAACTTTATTGAAATACAAAAAAATGTGAGAGGAGGGCAATTTTTAGAAGCAAATCATATACGTAAAGAAAAGGAAAACCTCACAAAAAATCTTCCTTATGTGGTGCCAGGTCTATGGCCTGAACTAGTTCTTTAAGGTCTCAACGAGCAGCTGAAGGAACTGCATTGCTCTTCCTGTTCTGGAGACCCAGGGCTTTTTCACATTACACAATTCTACTTTAACTGCCATTGCAACATCCTGTGGAATCCTGGGATATTTAGTTAGGTGAGGCACTGTGGCACTCTGCATGATCATTCTAAATACCATCTCTCCAGCTGCAAATTCCAGGGTTCTGTAGGAAGTTGCCGTGGCAATTAAAGGGGAATCATAGCACTATAATTATGTAGTGTAAAATGCCCCCCTGTATCATTTTCTTCTCCGAACTGTGTTCCGGCATGCTTGGTGTATTATGCTAAGTCTTTGTGGTTTAGTACAGTTTTCCTATTTTTCTAGTGTAAGATGGCTATCAATTCCAGTTTAACAGGCTATTCTAGAAAACAGAGAAATACTGGCTGCATCTATCTACCCATCAGCATTTTTACACTTGTCTTGCAAACTATCCATTTGCACTTGCTCTCCTTCTCAAACGTGTAAAGACATCACCAAAGTAGGTAGAAACAAAATAGGTGGTACCACATATTATTTTAGGTATTTGTTTTAACTTGTATTGGAATGTGCTTTGAGTCCCAAATGGAGAAAAAATCAGGATATAAATCAACTAAGGAAATAAAATTAAAAATAAATAAAGCAAAAGAACATTATTATGAAAATCAAAACATTAAAAAAGTGCAGAAGCAGGATAATATAAAGCACATTGATACACTGTTAAAAGCAGGAGAATCAAAGTACTAAGAATTTCAGCTGAAATTTAACAGCAATTAATCAGGTGAACCTCACTAGATCAGCAGATACGTATACGTGATACCTCTACTTGGTTCCTCCTACCATCAGGAACATCTGAACAAACCAGGAATCCCATATCTATGGATACTTACCATTGTATCCTAACTAGGCTTTCCTCATTTATTTTTATTCCTACAAACCAAAACTATAATCCTGGAATAAAGACCTAATTACTGTTGCATACTGTCTCTCTTTGTACAAGAAGAGCACCAGGGAAAATGACAGAGAGTCCTGTGGCAGCTGAAGACAAATTTATTAAACCATGAGCTTTCATGTAATGTACCCCACTTCAACAGTTGCATAAAATGATAGCTAGAATGTTTGATGCATTTATATATATGATATGCATGATTGGAGGTGAGGTTGTTGTGAGGTGGGGGGAAGTATTTAATACTGACAGTGATAATCATAGACCGGTCACAAAACTTTTGCTGATAACAGAAATATCTGCCAGTAGCTATGTCAATTAATACAAGTAGTGTGAGAAGAAACAATTATCCAAATCTAAATCTTTGGTGATAAAGTAGTTCTAATGAATTCAGTGAATTCTCTTGCCAGTGCCATCTCTTTTTAACATTTCTTTGCTCCACAATGGCTACTTTAATCTCAGTGACAGAATACTGGGAGACAGAAGTTTTCATCCTTTGCTTTTTAAAATACTATTGTTAGGCTTGAAATTTGCTCTGTAACTTGCTATAGAATTAATACTTGATAATCATAAACTGTGATATTAATTGGCATTTTAGACTCTAAGGGCTCATCAAGCATTTTAGAATTGTTTGTTGTGCCTAGTGCATGTCAGTGATCAGTGTGTACAAGCGAAGGACTCTTGAAACATCAGAGGTGTCTTCAGGGATGACCAAGGGTCACACAGACTTGGGAAGTTAAGGGTCAGATAAAATGTAACATGTGTACAAGCAGTGACTTTGCTAAGGCTGATGCATGAATCTTTTCTTTCTATAAATATTCTTTAATATAAACATAAAAATGGTGTAAGAAGGGAAGCCTGAAAGAATAAATCATCTTTCCTTCCTTACTTGGATGGATACTTTAGCCAAAGTTATTTGTGTATGCGTGTCTCTCTTTCTTTCCTTCTTGTTTCTACCTTCCTACCTTGTGTTTGAGGGTTCAAGTCAGCTCCGTGTCTTCCTGGGGATTTGTTTATCCACCCTAATGCTGTCATTTCTGGTGTCTGATATTTGTCCATTTATTCTACTGTGTGTAGGCTTGCCTGCCCTAGATTTGAATCCCTACATGATTAAATTGCTGTGTGGCCTTGGATCAGTCACTTTCAAGATTGTTGATAAAAGGATAAAATTGAAGGAAGAGACCCATGTATACTCCTTTAAATTCCTTGAGTGGGGTGGGAGCAGAAGGTAAAAACTGGACAAAAGTACTGAAAAGGTGTACTCGTTCTTAGGCTGCTTCATATGGAATAAGGGAATATTTCAGGTACCTTTAGTGCTGAATTTATAGAGCTCTGAACACAGTACTTTAGATTGTATTCTTGGTATACAGTACAGGAGTGGGAAGGGTCTCTAGCCCAAGGAGCTAATCTCAATGTGAAGCTTTGGGTCTCCTTGCCTTTTTTTTTCCAGGCTTTTCCAGGCTTCAAGGGAGAAGGCAAGTCCTTGCTGTTAATTCTGTCAGTGATCATGTGGAGAAGTAAAGCAAAACTGTCCACTCACAGTCATGTGTTCTAGTGTACTGCTACTCAAAGTTGTGGTCCTTGGCCCAGCGCCTGTCCCTGGGCCATTGGCTGCTGCTCCCTGGTGATATCCAGGAATGAAAGAAAGCATTGTATTCAGTAGGCACAAATATGGCGCTGGTGGCTGGCACACTGGAAAGAATAATTGTTGGCCCTCCACATCAGCCTGAGAAGAAATAATTTGTATATATAAATTTGTTGCACTAGAGCCTAAGACGTGGCTTAAAATGCATATTTAATCTAAACTTAGGGAGTCTTGAAGTCTAGGTGTAGCATTCCAGCAGTCACTTTTCTGCGGGTAATTCCACATACTTGATAACTGTGCATGAATATCACCACAGAGTGGGGGCAGTTTCATAGTTTTCCCACAGGGTCAGCACTTCATAAGTTAGGAAGACACATATGAATGCCTCTTGCCGCTTGATTACTTTGTTCTGAGATTGCGTCATGGAAAGGTGACTCCAACATGACTGTGTCTGAAGAGCATGCCTGTGAGTCAACATGTGTTTGCAGCCAATTGTGTTGAGTTTCAAAGTAGCAAAAAATTATAGAATCATAGAGTTTATGAATCATAAAAAATTATAGAATCATAGGCCATTTCTGCACGACAAAGCTCTTCCATGTTGTTTTGCTGCAGTCCTGGGTCCAGAAGGGAGCACGTCAGCAATGCTCCCCTCTGCACCCGCTTGGTCCATGCGGAAGAGCACACAATGGTGCCACATCTTCCTTCTGCAGAGCAGCCGGGCTTTTTCCATTGCTGTGCTACGGAAAGAAGCGTCACCAGTGCGCTTCCACATCTTCTGCATGGTGAGAACTGACAGGAGCACCGTGCAATCACAGGTGCAAAACGGATTTTTTCCATTTTGCAAAAACTGTGCAAGCATGACACTCCACAACAGGATGGCAATGGGACAGCAACAATATTATGCGGAAACGCGACCTGCCAACTGCTGGCATCCTGTGGCAAAAACACAACAGCGACGTCGTGTGGAAAGGGGCATAGACCACAAGGGTCATTGAGTCCACCCCCTGCCACGCAGGAATACATGGTCAAACCATTCTGAACAGGTAGCCATGCAGCCTCTGTTTAAAAACCTCCAAAGAAAGAGACTCCACCACACTCCAAGGCAGCAAATTCCACTGTCGAACAGCTCTTGCCATCAGGAAGTTCTTTCTAATGTTTAGGTGGAATATCTTTTCCTGTAGTTTGAAGCCATTGCTCTGTGTTCTATTCTCTGAGCAGCATAAAAAATCATGCCCCATCTTCCATATGACATCCCTTCAAATATTTAAATATGGCTATCATGTCATCTCTTAACCTTCTCTTCTCCAGGCTAGACATACTGAGAGTGGAGGTGGGCTGTGAGAGGCATCATGTGACCTATGGGCTATATTTTGCTCATCTCTTAGTAAAGTAACCACAGTTAAACAATAGGCCAAAGCTTAACAACCTGTGACCCTGGGCTGTCATTTTCTTCACAAGCTAGAACCTTAAGCCAGAGTCTGCAATTGGCTATTTACTTCTTTATTTAAAATGTCTGTTTGCTGATTTCTACCTTTAGGGACTTCCAAAGAGATGTACTGTACTGTAGAACAGATTCTTTAAAAGTGTAATTTAACAGTTTTTATAAATAAAAGCTGAGTGAAATAATAAAATAACTTCTTTCTGGGTTGGAATGACAAACCATGAATCTGGTTAAGATGTAATTTTAATTTTTTGCCTCCTGATTAGTTTCTGATTACTTTAGCTACTACAAATGGTAGGAGGGACCAGAGGGACCAGATGGCACACATAAGTATGGAATTCATGGGTAATAAACTAGGATTCTGTGGAATCTTGACTCTTCATTTGATGCAAGTACAGTTGGGTCTCAAAGAGTGGGACTTTCTTGCCTTCCTTCACAAAAGCTATGTCAACCACCCTGTAGAATTGCAGATTCTGGCTGTTATTTCCTAACCTTTGCAAGGTGTTGCAAGCAGCATACCTATATCAGTGGGAAAGAATTTTTGATGCATGCTGAGTTTCCAGAGTAGGGACTTGAATAGTTTTGTGCAACTTCTTGATTGGACTGGGGAAAAAACCCTGTATTCATGTGCATTTTTTGGCGAAGAAGTAATGGACCTGATGGCAGAAAAGACCCATATTAATTTTTGCCCAGCAGTTCTTCTGTTGGACACAGAAATGCCAAATACCTCTAGCAGATTGTTCAGTCTCATTAGAGAAACTGAGAGGAAGTACAGACTAGAGGTTACAACACTGTTCTGTGTAAATTGGGTCATTCACCTAACCGTTCTAGCCAGTATTTCTGTGTTGCTTCAGAACTTCAAGGGCTTTTAAAATTTCATCAGATAGGAATGAAATTGTGTTGTGGCACATCTACCAATTGAGGGGTTAGATTAACATTTATTTATTTATTTTTTAAAGTGGGATGCATAATATTTGGTAGACTAGAAAAATGAAAGTGGTGCTTCATTCAGTACAGGCTGTGAAATGCCACACAGCCATGCAAAGAGCTGTTAGGTTCACTATGTAGACTTGGCTGCTTCCCAAGGAACTTGCAGAGAGCAGATGGTGAAAGGGAATGTAATGAGAAAGAGGCAGCATTTGGAGCATTGCTTGTTACTGTGCTGTTGTAACTGCTGCTCTTTGGAGCTGTTTCTTTCAGCCAGGGTGTAGTTAAAATGACCAGGTAGACCACACTGGAGGAGAATGTTATATGTTTCATGTAAACTATGGTGTTTTTAACAAATGAATGTACAGTAGTCCAGTGGGAGGGTTCGAGGCACAGACCCCTCAAGAAAGTAAAAAAATTGCAAATAACTTCTCCAACCACATGAATAGGTGCTCCCCCTCCCATTCCCTCTGCCCCCTCCATTCTCCTGCCTGTCACCTGTGTGCCCTGCCTTTTTTTCTATCCACACAGGTGACAGGCAAGCAAGTGGAAGGGAAAACACTCCCCTCACACTTTGTTTGTCTGCCTATCGCTTGCACACACCCCTTCTTCCTGCTCACATGGGCAAGAGGCAGGAGAATGGAGGGAGAAAGGCTTGCATGTATGTGAACCTTTCCCTCTCCCATTTGCTTGCCTTCTGCTGGGGTGCAGAGAAGGAAGGCAATGCTCCTGGCCAAAAGGCGAGGGAATGGGAGCAAGCAGGCACCTTGCAAATAATCAAATAAGCAAAGGTCAAACCTGTGAAGGTGGAAGGAGAACTATATGTTGTTGCTCTTCCTTTCTGCAGGTGTTACACCCTGTTCGGTGGTTGTTCGTATGTAGAAACTATTTATGGAGAACCAGATAATGGATCCATCCTGCTGGTCCCATTCACAGTATCATGTAAAACAGTACCCTTGCCTTCTGGATAGACACTGCAAACCATGGATGTCCAGAAGGCCATGAATATTTTTGAAAATACAGCATTACAGAAAAAAGCAAACAAGCGAATAGGTATGGTCTGTGAAGGTTCATAATAACAGTGTCTGGTCTCAAATATAGCTGTCTGGTTTTGAGTGCTGACTAGTGATTGGCTGTTTACGCTGTATCCATGCTATTATGTGGGCGTGTTAGATGGTACTGAAAGTAGAGTTTAAAAGCAATATTTTGTCTTTGTGCAGGCATCCTTTAAGTGAGGAATGTGCAACTTGTGGCACTCCAGATGTCATTGTTGCAGTGGCTATCATCCCTCCATGGTAGCTGAGTTGGTTAGTACTAGTGGGAGCTACAATCCAACATCATCTCCGCTTTTGCTTTAAATATTGATTATGGTTGTTGCTTACATGTTTTTCAGAGTGGGCTCACCAGAACGACAGCAGTTCAGATTCTGTTCCTGCTTTATTTAGGTCTTTAAAAAAACAGAGGTGATGTTGATTTTCTTTGGGTCACTGTTACTCTGCTCAAAGCTGGTCCCCTTGGAGATTTGCATTTGAGCTGCCTCTGCTGAAAGTACTGTGTGGCCTGTAAATGGGGCATGAATTATTTTTGCACCTTTTGAACTATGAGGGCTGTTTCCTATAAGTAAGACATAATGAACTTAAAGTTAGCAAGTTAGTGAATGTGTAAATGGAAATATATTGTCAGGGTTCTTTTGCACACTTTTAAATAGTGCTTCGGAAGACTTGCTGCTTCTACAGGTTTGTGCACTGCAGAGGACATTACAGGATCCAAATGGTGAGGCACATTTTGGGCTGATTCTTGGTTTTATCTGGAGGTGGATTAGGTTACGTGCTGGAAGCAATGTCTGCTTTGTTTCAGCTGATGGACTTGCTTCAGCTGGCTGTGAAGTGGTAAGCTGTGGCCGTGTGTGTCTGTAATTTCATATGAAACTGAAAATAGCTTGGATTTGGTGATGCCCAAAGTCAGTCCAAGTCAGTTTGCTGCCCGAGGTGGACAAGAAAATGCTTCCTCAAGTATCTTTCTTTCACATAATTACTACGCAGCCTTTTCCATTTCCAAACAGTACACACAATTTCCATGACCACCACCTGTGCTTGCTTGTTTTTGCATGTACACCATTCATACATCCCCTACATAAAAACCTTCCCCTTCTGAAATTGCCAAGGGTTTACAAGAGCGCTGCATGCTTCTTGAGATAAAATAAATAAGTAAAAATTTTTACACCCCAACTCCCACACACACTAGCCTCCATCAGGGCACGTCTTTGCTCCCAGCCCTTCTCGTGTCATCTTTTGCTCTGACACTCCAGAAAATGGAGACTATTTTTGCAAAGTCATTTGTTTCACTTCTCATCTAAAGATTCACCAGACAATGTAGAGATTCACCAGTCTCTACATTGAAAACCATCCTATGTTCCTAAATTTTGGGGCTTGTTTTGTCAGGCTTTCAGAGAAATTTTATTGGACACCTTCACGTCGTTTCTCACTTATGGCCATCCTAAAGTGGACCTATCATGGCATTTTCTTGACAAGATTTGTTCAAAGGAGATTTGCTTTGCCTTTCTCCAGGGCCGAGAGAGTGTGACTTGCCCAAGGTCACCCAGTGGGTTACTACATGGAAAACTCTTCTGGCCTTGTTTTTGGTGGATTGTATGTTTGTTTGCCTTCTACTCATTTTCTGCCTTACAGTGACGATAAGGTGAACTGGCCATGAGATTTTCTTGGCAGAATTTGCCCTTTCCTTCTCTGAGGCTGAGAGAGTGTGACTTGTATGGGAAAGGGGAAAATCCTCCCTCCATTTCTTCTCCCCCTGTTCCCCACTCTCAAGCTATCTTATCCTCTCCTCCTTGGAGCTCCAGTGAGACTGTGGTCTCTATTAGACTTAGTTAGCTTTATCTCTGGAAAAGAAGTATTTGCATCTTATGCTTTTGGTTGTAGGGAGGGATGGCTTTCATTGTTTGTAATTACAAAGGTTTAAGAATACCTAGCTACATCATGGAATGAATTAACAGAAGGGAGGTTGCTGGATGCAATGTTTCTAGCAACCTTGCAAAAATCAAATAACATTTAAATTGTTAAAATTATGCAAATTTGTTTACTCCCAAAAGGTAGAAAATGCTGTGGCAGTGTCAACTCTGAGATCACTGGCCTGTTGGCAGCCTAACATGCACAATCTAAACAAAGCCCCAGCAGTTGAAGGAACACATATAAATGGATTTTAAGTCAATGAGTTAATTAAACACCTTGCCAGAAGTCAGGCCAAAAGTCCAAATTTAAAAAAAACCCGATGCTCTCAAAATGTTGTCATGCTGATGTGCATTAATCCAAAACATGATCCTAATGTCAACAATGCATGCTGTTGCAAAGCAAGTATAAGCAGTCCTTTCCCAGCACTATCAGACACTATCATCTAACAGCTGCTAGAACTCAGAGCACATTTCTGCATGTGTATTGTAATACCAGATGGCATGGAGGATGTGGATTTGGGTATGGAGGAAAGCAGGTTTAATTATTTATTCAAGGTACCTCCTAGGCATTCTGATCTATGCCAAAGGTGATGCTTGCAGATTTATTAGATTTTTCCGGTAATAAAGTCCTGGCACAGCACAGTTTTAATTCAGTATCTGACGTCATTCCCTTGTAGATGCTATTTTACAAAGTATCCCTTGTTTTTTTTAAAAAATGGGGAGTTGGGGCCAAGTGTGTTTTGTTTGTTTGTCTGGTAGATGCATATATGAAAGCCAGTTGTGATCTTGAGAGAGATACAGTCAGCCCTTCACACTTGTAGGTTTGACTTACACAGATTTGATTATTTGTGAGTCTCTTCAATTCTTGTCCCCCCGGTGCTTCTTTTCTGGGGAACCTACCCACTCAGCACCAATCAAGCCATGCGCAGCTTCCTGCCTCTGGTTCCCCTCCTCCTCCACCAGTAGCTACCTGGTCAGCTAAAGATGGCTCACAGCTCGGTTTCTCAGCACCACAAACCCTCTGATGATGTTCCTCCACACCCAGAGAAGGAGATGGGTGAGAGAGAGGAAGTATAGGGCCACCATGCCAATCCACTCCTTTCCCTCTCCTTTCCCTGGTTTGGACCCTGGGTGTCCATTCTCCTCACTATGCCTCAGCCCCGGTTTCCACAGACTTTTGTGGAGGGCCAACTGTGTGCTATGTAACTAGGCTGTATCTTTTCAGACCACTCCCCTTTACAAAACAATGAGTAAATTAACTATATGGTATCTGAAACATGGTTACCCCCCATTTTGGGTTCTGAAAACCCAGGAGTGCTGTAGTCGTGCAGAGGATGTTGTGCCTGCAAGTTAAACGGAAGACATAACTTCAGTTTCTTGCCTTGTTCCAGTCTAATGTGTATTGACCAGGCAAATCTAATGTAGCAAACACAGTCTAATACGTTTTGGCTAAGCAAATGTGATATGCCAGTGTACATCCAAACCAGAATAAATTGATAGTGACAACTTATTCCACCACTTAATATTTACATCTAAATCTCTGATTTTTTTAAAAAAATGAATCTTCCGCAATGTTTGTGTGGAGACTGTTAATGACTATTTGCCCTAACCCTGAACAATCACTCAGTTTCAACATACTTTTTGCCTTCTCAGCTTTGTGCAAGTTTCTCTCAGATTCCTTGAAACTATTTTGAAAGACCTATGGTTTAGATGCCTTCTCAGACACTGAAGCTTATATAAAATTGTGGTTAATATTTAACATGTCATTCTGAAGATAATGTAAGATTCACACCCATTTATTTTTATGCATAATACTAAGTCTAAGCTGGTAGACAAGCTTCATACAGGTTGATGGCAATTACACAAATACAGTGGAATAAAAGATTCACTAGGACCTGTTTGTTATTGCTGAGAGCCTCTTTGTCTTTGTGCTAGAAGACAATATTTGTCTCAAAAGCAGGATAAACATACAGTATCATAAAGTACTGATTTGAAACATTTCAGAATTAAATTAAGTTGAAAGAATAGATCTGTCTCAAATTCATTTAAGATCTCTGAACAGAATACTAACAGTGCAGCTGTTATATGTATATTCGCATAAGTATGTCCACTGAGTTCCATGAGACTTAATCCCTATATTATATATATATATATATATATATATATATATATAGAATAAATAAATAAATGGTTCTGAAGTGGTAACCATAATGAGCCTCTTGCAACAAGAACAACAAAGAGTCTTGCAGCACCTTAAAGTGCAGTGTGTTTATTGTAGTGTGAGCCTTCACAGATTATAGCCCACTTCTTCAGATGCTAGAGTCTTATCCAAAATTTCTTGCATGTACACATTGCAGACAGCAAGATCAGAGGGACATTAAATACAAAATATTTATTTATGTGTTTATTCATTCATTCATTCACAGTATTTATATCCCACCTTTCAAGCAAAACAAACAAACAAACAAACAAACTTCCAGAGCAGCTTACAAATTGTTCATTTGAGAGTCCTTGCCCTTAGGCTTACAACAGTGATTTTCACATTTTCTTACTCCATGATCCCCTTTACATCTACCTGAGGATGTTGCATCCCTCCCCTACTCCATGTCACAACCTTCCCGCTGTCTCCTATCCTATGCCTCTCTCCCCCTCCCTTCCACAGGCCTCATGCCACAGGCGCCCTAGGCACCCTCCAAGTCTGAACACTGAATGAGTTCTCATGGTCACTTAGGGGCATGTGCTTGCTGTGCTGGCAATGGAATGTTTCGAGAAGCTGGGTGGAAAAAACATAAAATCCTCTTCTCTTCTGTTTCTCACCTCCGGTAAAATTTTCTCGGGTGTACCAGTCTGGCTTTGTTTTTGTTTTTTTTAATCATTTGGTTGAGTGGAGATCATATGCTTGATACAAATGCTTAAATTATGAAATCACATCTACATGCTTGCAGCTTCCATCTAGATCACATCACAAAACTGTTTATATCCAAGTCCTGTAGTACAACCATATCTTCAAACTTGTTGAACAAACTTGTTCAAACCTGTTGAACAAAGACTCATGACTTAAATATTTACAACCTTAAATACTTAATCCTTAAATACACATCTGACCTCACATCACCAGGTGTTTCTTCACTACAATCTGCCATCAAATTTGTTTTTTTATTGTTCTTTTTTTAAATTATATTTATTAATTTCAGAAAAACAGAGGAAAAAAACTTACGTTATCAATAAATACAGTAGACATAACCAACAAACACAATACAATAAACAAAAAACAGAAACAATGAACAAGATATTTTATCTATATAAAGACACTACAATTAGCATAAATTGCAAAAGACTTCCCCCTCTGATAGGGCTGCATCAAATTTGTTAACAGAAACAGTTTAACAAATATTCAGTTGTAATAATTAAATTATGTCAGCATGTTTTCTGCATAATAATTAAATTATCTGTCAGTATTTTTCTGCATTTAATTTCCTTCTAATCTCACTGTCCAAAATCTGTCTCTTAAGCATGTGCGCTGCATATATATGTGAGACTCTGGATAAGATTTGCTTTATCTGATGAAATGGACTATAGCCCATAAAAGTTCATCCTATAAAATATTTGTCAGGTCTACATATCGTTGTTAATCCCAACTAAAGCAGACTTTTTAAATCAACGGAATGTGCATAATTGTTGATTTACGAGGTTCCTATTGATTCAGTGGGTTTACTCTTTTTGGAACTAATAGTGAGATTTAGGCTTCAATGTTTAAGATACCAGAAGACTATTTCTGTTTTCCCATCTGAAATTAGAACAGAAGCATAATTTGTGATAACAGCTTTTCTTGGACAGCTTTAAGAAGGTTACCAGTATTAGCCTGAAGCAAGAACCTCAAAGTGGGACTCTAAAAATAGATACTTTGATGATATCTTTCATTGACTAATGCCTATTTTGTTAGTTGTATGAAATGTTACCTTGTCAGCAGATAAATAGGTACAGAGTGAGGAGCAGTGAATTGCAAGAGGGATAGGTCTGTGACACTCCCACACAAAGTTTGAGTGTGTACAGTGGGGAAAAAATAGTTACCACTAACAGTAGTGGTAGTCATGATGATATTTGTAGCTTTGTAGTAAGGTGTACCTGTAATGGGAATGCAATCAGACAAAACTTAAATGAATAGACTCAGACTTGCAGAAGGATTGAGCAGTTTCATGTTGGAGTCTCACTTTAAAGATGGGAGGGGGCCAACATCAGCATCTGGGAGAGCAAAATGCCCTCTCACTGTTCTTTTTAACATTATCAGGTCTCCATATATAGATGAATCCGGATGTAAAATGTAGACAGTAAAAGGGCATGGTTGGCAAGTGAGAACCCCTAAAGTTTCAGCAAAAAGAAGTATACTGTGAACTTTGTGGTACTGTATACTTAATATTATATGGATAATTTAACCAATGCAGATGCCCCTCCACTTTCATGAGGGTTTGGGTGCAGAATCCTTGCAAAAGTGGAAAAACTGCAAATACTCCTCCCATGATCCCTTTCCATTTGCTTGTCTTTTGTGTGCCAGGGCCAAAGGCAAGGGGATGGAAAGGGGAGTTCCAGATTGGAGAAGGAAAGCGCACATGTGCCTCTCCACCCCCCATTTATTTGTCTTTTCTCTGGGCACGTGTTCCTTCTCCATGTGTGGCAGAACACAAGGGAATGGAAGGAGGAGAATTGGGGGACGGGACAGGTGTGCACCTCATGAATAATCACATTTGCAAAGGTCAAACCCATGACTGTGAAGGGAGGACTGTACTGCTACGAGGCCTTAAAACAGGATACACAGCTTGCTGAACCTGCCAGAATCTGGTGTTTTAATTAATAGTGTTGCAACTGATTGGTGTTGTTTTTAATTGCTCTTTAATACTATGATTTTTTAAAGTTCCCCACTCCTCCTCCTCTTCTTTTTCAAGTCACTTTAAGTCCTGCTTGGAAGAAATTAATAAATAACTGAAGGCTCTTAGCTCATTTTTAAAATTATTGTTTGGAGGAGAATAGTAATTCATGGTTTAGGAGAGGAGATCTTAAAGAAGAAAATAATGATTGTAACTCCCAGCAGTCCTAGACAAAATAGCCAGTGGTGAGGAATGCCAGGAGTTTCAGTCCAAAGACATCTGGAGGTCCAGACGATTTAAGAGCTAGCAGTTTATCTGCTTACTGCCTTCGTGTGTTATCTGGAGGGATCTTGAAGGACTTATTACTTAATTATACATGTGGTCACTGTTCACTTTGAAACAGCATGCAATTTGGAAACAAACTGACCTTTGTTACTTTGTCACTTCTGTCAATCCGCTTGTTGACTGAGAGGTTCTAACAGTAGCGGTGCTTGCAGTATACCTGCCAGTTTTTCAGTTGGAATTCTTTAGGTAACAACATTACAGTAGAATAATAAACAGCTGTGGATACTTTTGATTGGATGATTGATCTGTACTGGTAGGTTTGCATGCTTCAGTTGCTGCAAAGATGAGCTTGATGGTAGATCTCGCATGTGTCTCTGTGAAAGCAACCTTGGAACAGTAAGGGGATTCTACCTCATTTTGAAGTCAGTCCCTCATGATGCTGTTTCACATACAATCTGTATAAAGATCTCTAGGGAGGCTGGTGGATTGTTTTGAGTGTGGATTTCAAAGGTTCATCACCACAGAATCTCGGGAGGAAAGTGTTTTGTGGCTCCACATGAATTCTAGGACATCTAGAGCCATTTTCCAACCAGCAAAATGTAGGCAGCAATGGCATTATGATTACCAGTGTGTTTTGTATCTCTTTAGGGTGGAACATCCATTATCATTAGGATCGAGTTCTTCTTCTCTTTCCCTGTTTCCCATAGAAACCCTTCAAGATGAGATTCAGTGTGCTGAAATATAATTCTTCATAGTGCCACAGGATTCTCTTGGGAGTAAGCAGTCAAGATGCAAACCTATGATTCAAATACCATCCCTTTACTTCCCCTGCATGTTTTTTTTTTAATCTTTGCCTGACAAAGAACCCAATGAGCTTTGAAATCTAGCACGATAAACTTTGCATTTTCTGTTTGGCTTTCAAATGGCATCAATACATGGAGTAATATGACTTGGGATTCTCTTGAGTTTCTTCAGGTACAAACAGATAAACTAGGTTCTGTTTAACATTTTATGATCCCATCAAATGTGAAAGGCAGAGGGGAGGGACATTTAACACAAAGCAGGAAATGTAACAAAATCCAAAATACACATCAGGTGCAAAATATGTTACTCAAGTTTCTCTGGCTACTTCTTCAGGCAAAATAGTTTAAAACTGCATAGGATGAAGTATGATGAAGGCCTGCATCCTGTTTAAGAACTTGGCTTAAGATGGTGTTGAGAGAGGAATGATCAGCTAGAGACCCCAACTCTGCTTGGCCACATAGGGACTGAGGACAAAGGCAGTAAACACCCAGGCAAGCTCATAACTTGACGCTGTCACTTTTCTTCTCCTGTATTTTTTTTTAAATAATTTTAGCTGCTGAAGACATGCACTTGAAAAATAGTTTCAAAATAAATAAATACTACTGATGAAGAAGTACTAGCACAAAATTAAGACATGCAAGTATCACTCTTGTGCCATGTTGCCATCCATATTCTATATAATTGCAGTTAGGAACCATTAATTGCATATACCTATATACCTTGATCATCAATATTAAATTCAAAAAAGGACAGTCATTTTCATAATCCTTTGTTTTTGCTGCCTTAACAAAGTTAGTAGTTAGACATATGATCTACAGTACTTGCCCATTTGTCTTTCAGGTCAAGAACGATTTGGAAATATGACCCGAGTGTACTATAAAGAGGCTGTAGGTGCGTTTGTAGTATTTGATGTTACAAGAGGATCAACGTTTGAGGCAGTTTCCAAATGGAAACATGACTTGGACAGTAAAGTGCTTCTGCCAAATGGTAGCCCAATCCCTGCAGTTCTCCTTGCCAACAAATGTGACCAGAAGAAAGACAGTGGCCCAAATCCTTCTCAGATGGACCAGTTTTGCAAAGATGGAGGTTTTGCTGGGTGGTTTGAAACTTCTGCTAAGGTAAGAATAATTTTAAATTCCAAATGTTCCTGTTATTATATTGTGTTTCTCTAGTAAATAAGCTTAGCTTATTGACTTTTTAAGTAGTCTGCATAACTTACTAATCTATAAATATGGTTGTTATTTTATTTCTCATCTGTATCTGTTAAATTGGTCTTAAGTAGGTTTAGGAAATTGCTAGGCTACCTCAAAACTCAATTTTAGGGAAAGGGTTTGGAACAAACTTATTCTAATATGGACCCTAAACTCCTCTTTACTCTTGCTCTCTCTCATTATGTGCTATTGTGTATTGACTTTTGAACATAGTGGTAAATATTATGAACATCACCTTCTACTCCATTAAAAGCCAGACTGTTACCTTTTTTCATCTCATTCCAACAGAATGGTAATAAAGAGTTCTCACGTAGATTCTTGATGTTGTCCTATATCATTTATTCTGAGAAACATTCATCGTTTTCTGATGATCTTTTTTTAATCTTATTTGAAATGTGGTGCTGGAGGAGAGTTCTGCAGGTACTACAAAGGCAAATGAATGGATTCTAGAGCACATCAGGCCTGAGCATTCATAAGAAGCCAAGATGACTAGTGACTTGTTAGGAAAAGATGATAATGCTTGGTAAAGGGGAAGGCTGTAGGAAAAGAGGATGGCCGCATTTCAGGTGGATAGACTTAAGCCAGGAAGCCGCAGGCCTGAGTTTTAAGGATTTGAACAGGGCAGTTGGTGACCTCTTGGACGTCTCTCATTCATTGGGTTGACATAAGTGGAAGTTGACTTGAGAACAAACAGCAACAACAAGATCTTTGATCAATAAGGATAAAAAGGTGGGCCCTCCATTTATGTGGGTGTTCCACTCCACAAACCTCTGTGAATAAGCAAAACCATGAATGCCCATTATGTTCAATGACGGTGATGTGCACATGGATGCTTCAGCATGTCCGTGCGCATGTCACTGTCATTTTAGGTATAGAGATGCAATACTTCACATGAGCATGCATTTGAAGGTCACGGTAAGGAGGGCCTGCTGTTATTTTTCTGGTTTTGTAAAAAGCCAAATGTCCCAGAAGTTACTGCCCATACCAAATAAATATCATTTCTAGTTTGCCAGACAGATTTTCATGTCAGTTTCTTGATCCACTGTGGAAATCCTAAGTGAATATTGATCTGGTGAGGCTTTTCTGTAATTTTTCAGTGTTGTGGGTTTTTTGAGGGGAGGGGTAACTGCTTGGCTACAAAGAGGAGGAACTTTGAATGAGTACAGAAGTAAAGTTGTGAATTGTGTAAATGAGCTGGAAAAGACTAACCCTAATTTGTGCCATGTAGATGTTTTCGTGGCCTTAAATATCTTGACTTAGTTGTTAGGCACAATCGTCATTATTTGATTTTAAAATGTAGTACTGAGCAAATGAACACAGCCAAATGCACTAATTGCTCCTTAAGAATAAAAAAAAGCGAACCCATGACAGGCAGGGAGATGGCAAGCTAATCTCTTAAACACTTTTTAAATATTTTTAGTTGTTTAACTTTCATCTATATAAATTTAATTTCTGTGTAGAGATTTAAGTTACAATGTACACTTTTTTTTTTTGCCATGCAGTTGTGTGGTTTCTGTTGAGTTTAGTCATATGGAAGGAAGAGAACAAACAAATAAATTCCAGCAAAAGAAAGTCTGCACTCAGTCTTATGGTCGTACATCCTTAGTCTTCTTTTGGCTGAGGAGCAAATGGCCTGGAAGAACAGCAAGCAGAGTCGCATGTGACTCTTCAAAGATAGGATAATCACATGTCTGCCTGCTTTGAACAATAATTTAAGTAACTACTCACAAATCTATTCATAAACATATAAAGGGATGTTTCTCGGTGGTAAGTGTTTGACTCTGTCGGATTTCCAGTTTAAGTATTACACATAAATACTGTGTATTATCCAAAGAGGTTTTCCCACTAAAAATGCTATCTCAGTGGCCAATGACATTCTTGGAATATAGAAGTTCCAGTTTCTTGTAGGAGGATTGGTGCCTCCATCTGATCATATGTCTCCTGGAAATGCAAATGCAAGTATCCTCCATTAGTAGTATATTACTTTCAGTGAATTCTGCAGTCAGATACCACCATACTCCTACATTCTTCTGCAGCTATATATACAGAATTAGGCCGGTCAGCAGAAAAATCCTGTCCTGCAAAATTGTGACGCAATAAAATGGCTACCACGGCAAGAAGAGAATATGTTCCCTCATTCTTGACTGAAAATGATCGCACTCACTGTGATCACTGGCCCTCCTGTCAAATCAAAATATGATAACTCTGTGATCCCTGATTATCCCTGATTAAGTTATTCATGTCATGCTGTGAAGACCCTCTTATCAAGTTCTTATCAAACACATTGACTTTGCGTGTGTGGGTGTGGTGTGTGGGTGTGCATGTGTGCATGCATGTAAGGCCAGCCTGACATAGTAGTTTGAGTGCTGGAGTAGGGCTCCAGGAGACCAGGATTTGGATCCCCACTCAACCTTGGAACCTATCCTAGGCAAATCACACACTCTCAGCTTCAAAGGAAGGCAATAGCAAGCCTCCCCTGAATAAATTATGCCAAGGAAACCCCAACTTAGGGTCACCATAAGTTGGAAATGGCTAGAAGGCACATAACAACAATTATTTCTAAAGTTACATCTTTAGAATGTGGCCTCTCCACATTTGTGGGGGCTAAGGGTGCAGAACCCTTGCAAAAGTGGGGAAATCCTGAATAACTCTTCCCCCTGCAATACCCTTCCTGTACCCTTCCAGGGCTCTGGCACGGAGCCAGGCCAGGACCAGAGGCAAGAGAATGAGAGGGGGGAGCTCTGGAGGGCACAAGGAAAGCACGCATGCGTCCCCACCATTGCTTTACTTTTTGCCTTGGTGTGCTTGCCTTCTTTCTCTATGCTGATCGAATGCAAGGGAATGGGGGAGGGAGTCATGGGAGCCTCGCAAATGATCAAATTCACACAACTTCAAACCCACAAATGTGGAGGGAGTACTCCATGTACATATAAAAATCTGTTTCTAAATTTGCTTCTTCACATCTAAATACTGTAAGTATACAAAAAAAGTGTATTTTAAAAAAAACCTTTTGGGGATAATACATATGCACAGATTACTTTCTCTGTAACTTGTTAAGTGGCCATGCAATATATCCCCCTACTACGAAACAGCACACAGCCCAATAGTGCTAATTGACAACTATTTTAAAATAATAATGCTACTACACTATATGATTGCTGTAATTGTTAGGTGCCTTGAAGCTGACTTATGGCAACCCCTATGATAGGATTTTCCTGGCAAGATTTATTGAGAGGAAGCTTGCGATTACTATTCTCCAAGGCTGAGAAAGGGTATACATCATGTGAGTGGAGATTCAAAATGAAATCTGAGTAGGGAATCAGATTGTATTCTCCTAGATTACTAGTTCAAGATTTGAACCATTACGACGTGCTGGCTCTTAATATGAAGATTATGTTCATCAAAGCCAGTGCAGAGTTATGATCTTTAATTTCCAAATCCCTTGCCTTTTTTTTAAATTATATTTTTATTAAAGTTATAACAAACAATATTTACAAATAAACATTCTTTCTTTTCATAAATATATAAGAAACAGAAAGCTAAAAATTATATACAATTAAATATATATATATATGTACCTATAAATTTATATACCTATCCAACATCTAATTCTATTACTATTTCTTCTTTTTCTATTGATCTTCTATTTTAATCTACATAAATAGATAGTTCTATATATTTTTATATCTAAATAAATTTCAATTACATTTCTTATATATTTTACTTTGTCTTATTAATTGTATGAGCATCCTTCTATATAACAAATATATACAAATGTATAGTTTCAGCTTCCTTATTTCTTTCTTCTAGTTTTATTACTCATCTATTTTTCCAAACGTCTACTGATCATTTCCCTTTTTGTGTGACTTGTCATATAATTTTGAAAATAAATGTTTCAGTTCTCTTTCTCTATATCTTTGCTTATTTTCATGTTTCTTTCTGAATCACCCATTTTCATTGTATGTATTCTTTAATTGGTTTCAGTTCTTCCCTATTTTTCCCTCTTGTTTCACCCTTAAGTGCCATTGTTAAATCATCCATCATTATCATTTCTGATAGTTTAACATCCCATTCCTCAATATTAGGTATATGTTCACATTTCCAGTACTTTGCATAAATAATCCTTGCATTTGATACCATATATAGTATTATTCTCCAATGTCTAATATGCTCTTTTTCTATTTGGTGTAACATATTTAAAAGAAATATTTCAGGGTGCAAAGGAATATTAATTTGTAATATTTCCAATATTTTATTTTGAATGCTTTTCCAATATCTTTTAGCTTCAGGGCATGACTACCACATATGAAAAAATGTACCTTCTTCTATCTTACATTTCCAACATTTACTTGAAATCTTGTACATTTTTCTTAATTTTGCTGGGTCTAAGTACCATCTATAGAGCATCTTAAAGTAATTTTCTTTCACCTTTTGGGCTAATGTAAATTTTTGTGTATTCTTCCAGTTTTTCTCCCAATGTTCCAAGCTAATTTCATGTCCTATATTTCTTGCCCATTGTATCATTGAATCTTTAATTATTTCTGTTTCTAATTCTCTGTTTAATAATATTTTGTATAACAGAGCCACCATATGGTCTTTTTTTTCAAGATTGACATATTCACATTCATTTCTTTTCCCTATACTTTCAAATCCTTCCAATTTGTTATCCATTTTAAATTTTTCATTTAGTTTATTGGATAAGAACCATTTACATTTTAAACCTTCCACCTCTAGTTCCTCTCTTGTTTTTATTCTTAAACTTGTCTTTTCTTCTACTAAAATATCTTAATATCTGATCCATTATTCTTTCTCATCTTACCATCTTCCAAATAAGGCTTCGTGGGGAGATAGCCATAACGGGATTTTAATATACATCTTCCTTTTAAATTTCTTCCACATTTCAGATAATGCCCTTCTAAGATAATGGTTGAGGAATTCTTTATCTACTTTGCTTTTATTATACCAAAGATATCCATGCCAGCCAAATTTCAATTCTCATCCTTCCAGTTCCAGTATTCTTTCATTTTCAAGAATTATCCATTCTTTCAAATCCCTTGCCTTTTAAGGTATTCCTCTTGCTGAAACTCAGCTGGTACCTTAAATCCAATGAGTCAATTTATTCTGATTACAGTCAGCCCTCCAAATTTTCAGGTTTCACTTTTGCAGATTTGATTATTCACCGGTTATTTGCTGTCACCTCTGCTGCCTCCCTATGCCATTTTTAATAGGGACTGCAAGCCTCACGAGACTGAGAAACTGCAATAAAGCTTGTAAGTCCCTATTAAAAATGGTGAGGGGCAGCATTAAAGGTGGCAGTAAGCCCCACCAGCCTCCCACTTTTGCCTTTTGAAGGAACCCTGATTCCTGAGAGGAATCCATGGTGGGTTGAATATGGTGATCATACTTTTTTTCTGTGTTAAATATGATTTGGGAGAGCCTAAAGTTATTCATGTCTTTTTTTCACTTTCATGGGGGTCCTGTGCCCCTAACCCTAACAAATGCAAGGGGAGGACTGTACTTTTATATTGTAGTTATGTCTATTCACATTTGTAATAACAAGCCTGCAGGAGCTTTCTAGCTGTTGATGAGTAAGCCTCACACATGATAAGCAGTTTAGAATGCCAATTTGAGGTTTGTTTTCAGAAGTCAGACTTTTTCAGAAGTCACTGAAGACACTCAGGAGTCATTCTGTAGAAGCCAGAGTTTTGTTTATGGCACTTGGATGTTATAGGAATGTCTATAATGAGCATAGCATATGTGTAGAATGCTTGTATGTTGAAGCAACTGTATTTTGGACCATTTGGATTCTTTTATACAGGAAAGCATTAATGTATCATCTTGTTTTTCTAGGATAATATCAACATCGATGAAGCTGCTCGTTTCTTGGTGGAAAACATCCTTGCAAACCTCAAAAGCTTTCCTAATGAAGAGAATGATGTGGGAAAACTAAAACTGGACCCAGATCCCCTGAAAGCAGAGAGTAAATTTCAGTGCTGTTAATTACATTTTTTATCTTGCATTGACACACTATGTGAGAGCAGCAAGGTTCTTGCTCTTCCTATTGGACAGCTGCTATGGTGCTTCATCATATCAATCCTAGTGGGGTATTGTTTTCTTTTTGAGTTGGTGACACTCCAGGGTGTTTACACTTTTTTCTTGCCAAGCAGGACTTCAAAATTGCCTTGTACATCATGTCTGTGTTTATGAACTATGTAGCAAGGTCTAAAACTAGTGTCCAACAAAAAAAAAAAAAAAAGGTAATTATCTGCCAAGAAGCAGTTGAGGGCAAAAGTCATTATGAAAGGCTTTGTCTCAGCTTCTGTCCTTCACAGCGCAATTTCAGTAAAGAAATCGTCATTCTGAATGGAAATGTCCATTTTGATAAGCACTGTTTTTTCCCTTAATATACCTAATTCCCCTTTGTCTCTCTTCTGCCTCCTTCAAATCCTTATTCTGTAATGAGATGCCAGCATAAACTCTTTGTGAGACACCTGACAACCACAAAACCCTTTATTTCTGAATAACACAGAACTGATATTAAGTAATGGAAGCCACTCCCTATTTACAGTGCCTTTTAAACTTTGTAAGAGTTGATTGCTTGGAAAATAAAAACATGGAGATTAAGCTGGTGCAAGAGTATTAGGAAAGTCCATCTGACACACAAGTAACATTCCTCATTCTCACCTTCCAATACTGGAAATAATAAACACTTTAGTACTCTTGTATACTTTAAGTGATACTATATCCAGTTAAATGTTAAGGACATGTTATCTTTTCTTGCACAAGCACAGTCTTTTGAAAGTTATACTTTTGGGCCAGAAGTAGCTAATGGCCTTAATTAAACTGCCTCATTGTTTTATGAAACCCGACAGTGATACAGAATATTGTTGGCCTTTTTCTTAATTTGTGTGTTGTGGTGTTGGTAAAGTCCTTTTCTCAATCCTGGTGCTTCTAGAATACATGTTATCTTGCCACTAACTTTTCAATACATGGATTCAAAGTTGATAAGGATATCATATCTTTTATTCACCAGAATAGTTTCCAAATGTGTAATGTACAATTGCTACCAGCCTTAAGGTTGTAAAAGATATGAAAATGATGGGATGCTTCTATTTCGGGGGGAAAATTGTCTGTTTTCAACGGTACCTGTGGAAGTGGGGAGGAAGTACTTCTGAGAAATATCTTTATTCACTGCATGTTGGTGTTAAACCTGTTTTAGTATGGTTTTAAATCCTCTTCACATTATACTAGTATGCGATAGCCTGCCAGCTGCTACATATCCTGAAATATGTTGGCCCAAGCTTTCTACAGATTTAAACTGGGTAACAAATACATTTTTATGTGCCTCATGATAGATGTAATGCCATACAGTGTGTGTATGTTTTGTTTTGTTTTTTTAATGTAAAGATCTAGCAATTTTATGATACATTTTGGCACTTTATCACTTAAAAAAAAGATCCAAAGACCACATCTCATTGTTGCTAGTCTTTTATTCTAGACCTGCACTACCTTTGTGGAAATTCCAAAAAAGGTCCAACATCTTTTATTTGTGATTTGCCTAACTGTTCTATCGTTCCCGTTTACTTTTTTATTTAAAATAAAGAATACGTTTAATGCTACAAGAACACAGTGAGTGCAAACTTTGCATCGAAAACAAGTAACTCTTAGTGTTTTTTTAAAAAATCAAATTGTATGCTTTATAAAAGAAAATAAATAAAGACATTGTGAAAAGGCATAAACATGTGTAACTGTACTGTAACTTGAAAAGAAAATACATGCTCAATTAAATTTAATCATAATATTTGGAGGTGAAATGTAGTCATTATAGGTACAGTATATAAAGAGATCTTCACCAGGCTTCCAGTGTACTGCTTAACACAGCAATTCTCAAGGCAGTGGAAATATATATATGCACAAACATAGCCTCATATACTGGTGAATGGGATGTATGCATGACATCGTTTTCTACCTAATGCTGTATCAGTTTACAAGAAAAACGATATTTTTGCATACTTATCAGTCCATGCTCTATTCAATGAGGAAGTATGTAACCATCTTTTTTTTTTTTTGTAAGGCTATCTATTACTTCTGTCACTTATCTAACTCTTAACAGTCATTAAAAGGAATTTTACTTGGTGCTCGACTTTTGGAATATTGTGCTTGCTCAAAATATTTCTATTTATGGAATCTTCGAAGTGGCTACAAAAGATTTTTTCAAAGGACAATTTAATTTCAATTTATATTGTTTCTCTTTATGTTGTTCAGCATTAACACCTGGGTCTGCCTATACAGTATGAATTATTAGTAGCAGCATTCAGTTTAATCTAAATTTTCATTTTTTTAAATTATTTTTATTAAAATAAACCTTATAGTGTTTAAAACAAAAAAGTCATCAAGCATGCAAACAATCATTGTTAACCTTCATCATTATTACATACATTGACTTCTTCCTGACCAAGTTTGTGTGCATGCTACCTATTCAACTTATTTCATCTCCTTATAGCATTTATATATAGAATTATCTTAATGAAATCAAAGTTCAAAACTTGCTATCATTATATCTCCACAAGTGTTCATAATATAACAGCATCTCATTCATCTATATATTTTTCAAGTTTTTCTCCTCTTAATAAAATTGTAAGTTTGTCCATAGAAGCCTAATCTAATCATTTCACAATCCAGTCTTTCTCAGTAGGAAGAGTTTGTTGTTTCTAGTTTCGGGCTAGTGTAATTCTAGCAACTTCTGTCGTTTTCCCTACTTTTTTTTTTTTAAAAAAGATTATCTTCTATAATTCCTAGTAGATATTTTCATTTTAAAACTAACTGCTTATACTTGAAGTTGAACTTAAATTCTGTATCCAATAATTTTTGAAGTTCAAACAGCAGAGCCATTGGCAGCATCCAGTTTCTATATGGCAGGGATGAGGACTTTAATGATCTGCATAGCTTCTTACCCTTTCCTGTGACTGCTGGGAAAAGGGAGTTAAAGCAATGCAAGCAATGTCAGCTTCATCCCATCTCTATACTTCTTAACTTTAATTTCAGAATCACGAACTTGACTCACCAGGAGTGACTTGAGACACTGTCAGTTTTTCCACCAAACATAATGGTTTCACCAGTGAATCCACCTATGTTTGCATCAGGGACGGGAGGCTAGGGGGCCATATTAGACTCCCCATGAAACCTTGGAGAGCCATCCTCTTTTACATTCCTAAAAAACAAAAATAAAACCCTTTTTGCCCCCAAGCATCTCCTTGAGGAGGTGGGAGGGCATTTTGTCATGCTTTTAGATTCCTGGGTACATTCTAGGCCCAGAAGAGGCCCCTTTTTAACCAGAAGTGACTAGGAGGCAATTTATGCTTACTTTCTGTTTTTAAAAAGGGGCTCCCCTGACCTAAAAAGAATATACTTCCTGATGTCATTTTGGAAGATAAATTATTTTGAATTTTTTTTAAAAAAAGCATTTTTTTTAACTTCAGGGTCAATAAACACAGCCACAGGAGGCCACATGTGTCCTGCAGGCTATATTTGGTTCCAGTCTTACCTCCATGCATGGTACTTCCACTACAGTGCAATTTTTGTATGAGTCTTTCAGCCATTGCCTACTCATATCATCTCCAGATTGAGTGTCAGTTAATTTATTGTTCTTTAGTCTTTCCACCAAATTAATGAAGCATCCTACTACACCAAAGCAAAAGTTTTGCATAACAGTGTCATTTTCATACACAGGATTATCAGGTTCCAAATGCTATCAGATTTTAATTCTTGGTAGATACGAAGAAGAGCGGGGGTTGGGACAGTAATCTGAGGTAATGAGTAGGTCTACATCTCAATGAGCCAGCACCACATTCTGAAATTCTTCACAGAGAGAGAAGATGCTGAAAAACTGGGAAATGATCGTCTTACTCTGTTCGAGGAAGGCAACATGATTGATTGTTGTTATGGTGTGCCTCCCAAGTTATTTCTGACATGGCAAACCTATCACAGGGTTTTCCTGGTAAGATCTGTTCAGAGCAAGTTTGCCTTTGCCTTCCTCTGAGGCGAAGACAGTGGTGACTTGCCAGTAGGTTTCCATGGCTGAATTGGGGGTTTGAAACCTGCTCTCCAGGAGCATAGTCTACTTGATACCTGCTAAAAATTGGGCAGAATCAATAAGGTTCCAAGCCCCTAATGTCTACTTTGCTATAGATGAGAGCCAGGCAGTTGTAGAGACAAGGAATGTATAGTGGATAATGTCAACTCTCCTTGCTGAGTGAGGCATTTATTACTAAATGCTCCTGCAAACAATCTTGTACTGTCTTAACAGGGCTGGGAATAATTCAGCATTCCAGATAGTATTGAGTTGCAAGTCCCAGCACCCCTAGTCAGCATAGGCAGTGGTGAAGAAGGCTGGATCATACAATCACAGAATCATAAAGTTGGAAGAGACCCCAGGGGCCATCGAGTCCAACCCCCTGCTCTAAAGGAACACACATCAAAGCATTCCCAACAGAGGGCCATCCAGCCTCTGCTTAAAAACCTCCAAAGAAGGAGACTCTACCACACTCCGAGGCACCATATTCCACTGCTGGACAGCTCTGACCGTCAGGAAGTTCTTCCTGAGGTTCAAGTGGAATGTCCTTTCCTGCAGCTTGAATCCATTGCTCCTCATCCTAGTCTCTGAAGCAACAGAAAACAAGCCCGCTTCCTCCTCAACATGACATCCCCTCAAATATTTAAACATGGCTATCATGTCCCCTCTTAACCCTCTCTTCTGCAGACTAAACATACCCAGTTCCCTAAGCTGTTCCTCATAGGGCATGGCTTCCAGATCCCTTCACCATTTTGGTTGCCCTCCTCTGAACATGTTCCAGCTTGTCAATATCCTTCTTGAATTGAGGTGCCCAGAAGTGCAGACAGTATTCCAAATGAGACCTAACCAATGCAGAATAGAGTGGTACCATTACCTCCCTTGATCTAGACACCACATTCCTATTGATGCAACCAAGAATCATGTTGGCTTTCTTGACTGCTGCATCACACTGCTGACTCATGTTCAGCTTGTGATCTACCAGGACTCCTAGATCCCTTTCATATATACAGCTATCCAGCCACGCGTCCCCCATCCTATATTTGTGCATTCCATTTTTTCTGCCTAAGTGCAGGACCTGACATTTCTCTTTATTGAAATTCATTTTGTTAGCTTTGGCCCAGCTCTCCAATCTGTCAAGGTCATTTTGAACTGGTTGCTCAAGTCCAACAACCGTGAAGAGCTGAATGCTACCTCCTCCCCCAACTCTAAAGTATTTCTGATACTTTCAGCCTTTTAAAATTATTTCCAAGTTAGAAATTTGGTTGTTGTTTTTTTAAAATCTGTAACTTGTGTTTTTTCAGGCTAGACATAATGGTGATGATTTTGCCTTTTATGTATTTATAAAAATAGTTCTGGCATGCAATAATACTCTTGTACACATACATTGTACACATATAATTGTAAAATGGAGAACATTTAAAATGTGTTTTGTCCAAACCAGCTGATTTCTGTGGGATACATCAAATGACTTACTGTCAAAAACTGAGAGAGGGCCTTCTCAGTGACTGTCCCTGAACTCTAGAACTCCCTTCCCAAAGATGCTAAAATGCACCTCCCATAGACACACATGCCCTGTTATCCTTCAGGTTGCAGACTAGAACTTTTTCATTCACATAGGCTTTTAACACAGAAAGTTTTTAAAGAACAGGCTAGAAGGTGATGTATTCTAATTAAGAGCTTGTTGTCTTGTCTTCAAATTGCATTTTTATTATTTACAGAGGTGTTACTGTTTTAACACTGTAAATGGATTCATTCTATTTCAGTTCATTTTTTGTATGTTTCTAATTGTATGATTTAAAAGTTATGAGCTATTTTGAGTTCCAATTTTGGGGAAAAAGCAGGCTATAAATCTAACAACGACTATGTCCCATGTATTCCCTTGGATGTTCTCCTTGATCTGGACTCTGCTTTTGCATTTTGTGGTGGTCCAAGCAGCACTTTTTGGTATGAACTTCCTGAAACAGCAAAAACACCATTACAGTCCTTCATCCTAGACATCCAGTCTCAAGAGCTATGACAAAAGTTATACTTTTTGCCAGTTTTAATAACAATATCCAGTCTGATAATCTTACCAATTTGCTGAACATTTGTAGCTTTTTGATCATTAATAAAGGAAATTACCCTGTTAATAAATATCTTGATTTTTTTTCCCGCAAGGGACCAGCATGGCTATAAACATCAGGTCAACGTTAATGTTATCTTTTTTTCCCTGGTCTTTTTAACTGCAGAATTATGAATTAGCATAATTTTCTCTAGCTAGTTTACACACAATAGACAAGACAGATAATTAGCTTAAACGTTCTCGCCTCACAGTAAAACATCTGCCGTTTTTGATGAGTACTGGCTTGTAGGAATTTCAGCTCCTGGCAGACACCAGAGGTCTGCCAATAAAAATAAATGCTTAGAGCCAGCCACACTTCACTGAAAAAACAGTGCAGTTGTCAGGGTGAAACTATCAAACCTGCTGCACCTTTATTTGACTGCCTGTGGATCTTTCCTTCCATCTCTAGACTGTGATCAAGCCTGTTTTCCTATCTCCGCCCCAGCTTTTTGCAACATCTTTCCTTAGGCAAAGACTTAAAAATCTGGAAAGCTTATAATTTTTTTTAAAAAAAAAACCAGACAGTGCAACATAAACAAATAAAATCTCCTCCTAAAATAATACGTGTAAGGACATTTCTGCACTACCCTGTTAAAGTGCTATTATTCCACTGTGAACATCTTATGGAATCCTGGGGAACGGGCCCCTCCCTAAACTGCAAACCCCCGGATTCCATAGGATGTTCAAAGTGGAATAATAGCACTATAACAGGCTTGTGAGGAAATAGCCATCGCGGAGATCCAGATCGGTCCCAGACCAGAAGAAAATAAGATAATACAACTGTGGTGATGTGTTACTATGGTCTATCCTTTCATATCTCTATTTACCGGAAGTAGTCTCTGAATGCCGCTCTATCCTTTTTTCTATCTCTGTGGTCAAACGGGCCTGGTGCTGTCTTCCGGGGCTGTCTCTTAGCAACGGAGCGAACGCTGACGCCGCCGCCTGAGGAAGAGGAGCGGGTTATTCCAAAGCTATTCTGAGGCTCTAGAGATGTCGAAGTTAACCAAAAAGAGGGACGTGCTGAGAAGCAACAATATTCTCCAGCCGGGTCTCCCTAATAGAGAGTAAGGCGCTTTTCATTTCTGAGGAACTTTCTTTTCTGCTTTCCGCCTCTTCCCACTTTGCAGGTACAAAGGACACCGCGTGGCCAGGAGAAAGGTTTGCAACCCCGCTCCGCCTACCCAACAATTGCAGAACTCAAAAGCTTATTTAAATCTGCCTCTGCTATTAAGGTGGCAGCTTGCAGTAATAATAATAATAATAATAATAATGAGAAGCAGGTGCATATTTGCCACCCTCCCACCCGTTCCCAATCAACATTTAGCATGATGGTCAGAGCTTCCAGTGCCTGTTTTCTGTTGCCTTCTGTTTTTGTGGCTGTTTTCCATCCAGTTGACTTCAGCTTATGTGATCCTAGGGGCCCAAATACTCTAAAGGCCCCATATCCTGTGCGATCTTGGAAGCTAAGCAGGGTCAGCCCTAGTTAGTACTTTGATGGGAGACCACCAAGAATTACCAGATGCTGTAGGCTATGGCCATTTCCGCACTAGCCTGTTATAGCGCGATGGTTCCACTTTCAACATCCTCTGGAATCCTGGGGTTGGCAGTTTCGGGAGGGGCCGGCCGGCCCCTCCCGAAACTGCAAACCCCAGGATTCCAGAGGATGTTGAAAGTGGAACCATCGCGCTATAACAGGCTAGTGCAGAAATGGCCTGTGTTTGAGAGGAAGGAACTGGCAAAACCACCCTTGAGTATTTCTTGCCTAAGAAAACCCTATAGAATTCACAGGGTCACCATAAGTCAGCAGGTGACTTGAAGGCACACACACACCTGAATGAGAGACAGGTAAGATCCCTAGGCAGCAACCTGGGTCTTGAAAAGTCAGGGCAGTGGCTTTCTTTATTGAGTCATTCACCTGTAATGTGGTCTTCCTCTTTTCCTACTGTGTTCAACTTTATTTTCTTTCCCAATGATCACGTTGTCTCAGAGAACCAGTGTGGTGTAGTGGTTTGAGAGGTGGGCGAGGAAGCTCTGGGAGACCAGGGTTTTGAATCTCCACTCAGCTGTGAAAACCCATTGGGCAACCCTGAGCAAGTTGCTCTCTCTTAGTATCCCAGGAGTTCAAAGGCAACCCACCTCTGAACAAATCTTGCGAAGGAAGTCCTGTGATAGGTTCGCTTTAGGAAACCCACTAGTTGGAAACAACTTGAATTAAAACAACAGCAGCAACAACATGTTGACTCATGAAATGCCTAAAGCGTGATAGCTTCTGCTTGGTTATTTCAGCTTCTAGAGAAGAGTTCAAGTATAGTGTGCTCTAGAACTCCACCCACCCTTTTTTTTTTGTCTTTTTGGCAGTCTGTGATATCTGCGGAACTCTCCCCTAGCGCTACATTTCAAACAAATTAGTTTCCATCCTGTCAGCTTTCTTCACTTTCAAGCTTTCACAATTGTGCATATAAATTGAAAATACCATGGTGTGGATTATTCTAACTTTGGTATTTAATTATACAGTTGGCCCTCACGTTTGTGGGTGTGACTTTCATGGATTTGATTACAGTTCTCCCACATATGCGGTTTTGACTTTTGCGGGTTTGATTATTTGCAGTATCTCCTTGCTTCCTCCCCCGCCCCCGACTGTGGCTGCCAGCACAATTGTACTGGCAGCGGGCAAGATAATGAAGAAGAGGAAAGATCTCCTCCCCCATGCTCTCCTGCTACCACTACCTGCCTGATCATGCGGGTGGGGGCGGCGAGAAAGCGAAGCAGGGAGGATTTTCCCCACCCCCTCTCTCCTGCGTCACCCCCACCTACGCAATCATGATGAGCAGATGGGGGCAGCAAGAAAGTGAAGAAGGGAAGATCTTTCCCCAAATGCGCTTTCCTGCACCACCTCCACTCACGCAATTGCACGGGTAGGGGCAGCAAGAGAGCGAAGGGGGAGAGATCTTTCCCCATCCACTCTCTGCTGCTTCATCCCCACCTACACAATTGTGCAGGTAGGGGAGATGAGAAAGAGGAACGGGGAAGGTCATTCCCCCCCATGCTCCCTTGCCACGGCCACCAGTGCAGTTGCGGGTGGGGGGAGGCTGAGAGAGTAAAGAGGGGAAGATCTTCCCCCTGCTGTCCTGCACAGCTCCCCGCAGTTATTCATGTTTTTTTTTACTTTTGCGAGGGTTCTGTTTCCCTATCCCCTATGAATGTGGAGGGCCTACTGTATTTGCAAATTTCTCCAACCCCTGCCCTGCCCTGCCCCACCTCAGGTGCTCCTTTTCTGGGGTAACCTTCCCTCTTGGTGGCTCCCATCAGGCCACACAACCCTTTAAAAATCCACTTCTGGACCTCCTTCTCCTCCTCCACAAACCACTGTCTAGTCAGCTAAAGAAGCTAGCAGCCCAATTTAACAGCACCACACATGCTCTCTTGATGCTGCCTACACTGAAGAAAGGAGATGGGCAAGAAAGAGGAAGTATAGGGGCGCCATGCTGACCCAGCCCCTTTCCTTGACCTGGTTTGGACACTGGGTGGCCTGCTCTCCACACCATGCCTCAGCCCTCTTCCCACAGGCACACACACACATATATATTGATATTTGTGATTTTTCCACTTTTGTGAGAGCCTTATACCTCTAACCCTAGAGAATGTGGAGGGCCAAGTGTATATGTGTGTTAGGGATCTTATTTAGTTTTTTTTTATTTCTGCCCTTCAGATTCCTAATTTTTTTTATGATTTCTTGTTTACAGTCTCTGATATGATTAATGAATGAGTCAAGATGCAGAAAATCTTTTAAATATTTCTGTGTCTTCATCACATCCTTTAATGTTTTGTAAATCATACATGATCATTATTTTTGTTTTCCTAATGTTAGCTGTAACCCTGCTTTTGTACTTCTTGATTTTCGTTGATAGTCATTCAAAGTCTTTGCTATTTTCCATCAGTAATATTGTGGATGTACATATCTTAAATTCTTGATTCCCTTTCCTCTGAATTTTCACATCTCTTTCCTCTGAGTCTAATCCCATTTTCCTTATGACATGTTCTGCATTTAAACTGAATAGGTAGAGTGATAAAATGTAGCCTTACCTAATCCCCTCACCAATTTAGAAACCATTCTGTTTCCCTGTATTCTATCTTGACAGTAACATTTGTCCTAAGTATTTGTTACACATCAGAACAATAAGATTTGGCACACTCATTTCTTTTAGAACAATACATAGTTTTTCATGATCTTGCTATAATCTATAAAACACAGACTGATTTTCTTCTGAAATTTTATGTTGTGTTCCATTAGCCAGCATATGTTTGCAATATGATCTCTAGTGCCTCTTCTTTTTTTGGACCTAGCTTGGACATCTGGTAGTTTTGTTCCTTATATGGTAAAAGTCTTTGTGGTAAAATGATGAGCATCAGTTTTCTTGCATGGGAGATTAATGCAATGATCTGATGGTTACTACAATCACTGATGTCAGATTTTTGGAATGTATATTGAGCATTTCCAGTCTATGGGACATTGCTTTGTTTTCCATATTTGTTGGCAATTTCTTAATTGTGTTAACTCAAGTCTAATTCTAACACAATTTTACTTCACTTCGTAAAATTGTGGGTTAATCATCCAGAGTCTCCTTCACTGAAAAAATCTGGTAATCTTTGCTCTCTTTTATATAGTTCTTCGGTGGATTGCTCACATCTTTATTTTGATGTCATCATATACTGTGTTTACTCATTGGTCAAGTGACATCCCCATTCTTGTTTTAAATTTCCATTTGATTTCTTGAATCTTGTGGAAGAGATCTCTTGTTCTTCTTTTTAGCTGTTTTCTATTTCTTTGTGCTGATTGTTATAATAGTTCTCTTTGTCCCTTTGCACACGTTGCTGAACTGTTTCATGAATTTATGTCACCTTTTACTTCTTTTCTGTCCTTAACTTTTCAGAGTTTTGTCTGTCATCTAGTCATCTTTCTTTTTATCTTTCTTTCTTTCTTCTTCTTCTTCTTCTTCTTCTTCTTCTTCTTCTTCTTCTTCTTCTTCTTTTGCATTCTTCTCTGATTATGTCCCTGATTTCACTTCAGAGTTCTTCCAGATCCCAATCAATTACGCTTAATAGTGCAGATCTGTTCATTAAAGACCAATTCTACAAGGATGTTCTTTAGATTGTATTTTGACACTATAATTTAGTACACTAAATCATAGTCTCTGCCAAGATCTGCTCCTGGTCTTGTATTTGCAGAAAGTATAAAAACTTCTCCAGTTTCTGCTTCCGGTTATGTAGACTGTTTGATTTCTGTACTGGCATCTAGTGACATCCATATATAGTACATTGTACACAATCATCTTTTGGTTTGCCTAAATAATATATTTGCAATGAATAAATCCCTTCTGCTTGTAGATACATAAGAGCTAAATCTTGGCTGTGAATGTTTGATTTTGTAGATACTTTATTTGCAATCCTCCATAAATACTTTGTAATTGTTTAGTAAAACCACTTTGTTGCTTTGACACCTGCTCATCTAGGTTTTGAAGTTGGTGCTTAAAACCTTGAATGAATTGGGTAACTAGGTTTGAAAAATCCTTTTGTGTATTTATTAGTCCTTCCTTCTGGGAGCTTGGAAAAAGCTCATTGACATCTGTATTTCTCTTCAGTTTATCCTTAAAATGGTGGTAGGTTAGGATGAAATATAGTGACTGACCTCATTGAGTGTCCTAGCTAAGCAAGGGGTCTGCATCTAGGTTTTCCATTCAGTAGTTAATCCTCCATCCATTATACTGTTTCTCCTTTTTAAAAATGTTATTTTTTTTCTGCCTATAATATATAGCCACACTACAGATAATTGTCCTTTATTCTAAGAAAACCTAATCAGGATGATTTGTGTGGTATCTACCACATGCCCTATAGTGAGGTTGCAATAACTGAAAAATATACAAGAATTGTGAATTTTGTGGTAAAAGCGTGATATCTAGCAGAGATTGCTTAATAAATATTAAATAGATTTGGATAGGGGATTCATTTGGCTCCTAAATTCGATGGTGGCCATTTTTCAAAATAGCAGTGATTACATTGTATTAAAAAATGAAGTTGATTGTTTTTGTTGCATGTTATATGGTATGGTTTAAATGCTTTATTGAGTAGTATTAGCCAGAACCAATGCCTTGCTCAACAGACATACACATTCATTGCTGAGCTGTATTACTAATTCTTTATTTAACAGAGTTTTTCTTACATTTTCAAATCCACAGTGCAACAGTGCAACATCCTGAACTATAGATTCTCCTGCATACATCTATTGCATGATTTCACACTGATATGCCCACTCTTCACATTTTACATGCACCTGGTGAGAGATACAGTACTGGTATGAACACACACTTTCAACCCCACAAAATCCGTGATAGGTTCACTTTAGAGTCTCCATAAGTTGGAAACAACTTGAAGGCACACAGCAATACCAATAAACACAACAGTTTGCTTGGACTTACCTTTAGTTTGATAAGATCTGAGTTTTCATTACCTTTAGTGTGGTATCTAAAAATGTGTTCAGTGAGTTAGATGGCACGTTATTCTCTAGGGCAGCGGTTCTCAACCTGTGGGTCACGACCCCTTTGGGGGGGTTGAACAACCCTTTCACAGGGGTCGCCTAAGACCATCGGAAAATACATATTTCTGATGGTCTTAGGCTCCATTCCCTCCTCGGTGGTAGTGCGCAAGCGTGAGCCACACGCTCACGTCCTCTTGCCCCCTGTTCAGAAGGGACTGAAATCGCTCCCCTTCTCTGCTGCCGGGAGAACCTCCTGTCTGACTGGCCAGCTTGGGGGCGGTGGCAGTACGGGGAGGCAGGCCCCCTCCTCGCCACGGCCCCTGCCCCACTCGCCACAGAGGGGGGCGCTGTGGAAGGCCCCGGGGGCAGAAGGCGGCGCTTTTCCGGGGTGGCGAGCTGCACCCGGTGCAAAAGACAAAGACGCTGGGATTCCTCCCTCTCCAGCCAGGGTCGACACTCTGGAAACTTTTCCCACACTGCCCCCCCAGCAGAAACGAGAGCAAAGCAGAAGCAGAGCCCGGGTGGGGTTCTTGAAGTTTTTTTCCGGGGGAGACGTGCGGCTCCTCTTTCCCTCCCTGCCCCCCCCCGTTCCTGGCCAACGAGGTGGCCTTTGACGGGAGGGAGGCATTGTAAATAATAAATAATTTTATGGTTGGGGGTCACCACAACATGAGGAACTGCATTAGGAAGGTTGAGAACCACTGCTCTAGGGACTTCTGGATGAGCTTTTTTTTAAAGAAAAAAAGTCTGGATTCCTCTGAGAAAATTAATGTATACACAAATAGCTTGACTTTCAACAGCTTTGTTGTTGATTCAAAGTCACATGAAGTTCTCAATATCTACTATTAGTGGAGTTCACCAGTCCTTTTGATTTGTTTCGTTCTTGATCTCATTCACACTAACTGGGAATTGAGTATGTTGCTACATCAGAATGCTGTCTAATACATTTCTTGAGTCTTGAATATGTATCTTTTCTAATGCCAAAGAAGCTTGTTTGGTAAGACTGTCCACATGGTCAGGGGGCACTTGTGCACAATCATTTTGGAAAATTTCCTACTTTGATGTTTTTGAGAAGTGCTAAAAATTAATTTTATGAATAATAATTTAATTTTGTAACTTAATCTGACTCAGGCAACTCAGTGTCTGGTTGGTAAAAACCTAAATGGAATTCCAAAAGGTAGCTCGGGTTGGTCCAAAGATCCGTCGATCCCAGCAGTCTGATAGTAGCTCGGTGTCTTAGGGCAAGACGATGATAGCCATCCTTAGTGTTTGGAAAATGGAACATGACATTGTGGCAGTTGCGTGTCTTTAGCTGCCACTGATGCATTGTTCTTCTGAGCATTTAGCCAATCTGACTTTCAAAAGCTATTGTCAGCATTTTCTTACCCAGACTAGACTATATGAATGCTTGACTAACCCATTTACTTTTAGTATCAGATTGCAGCAGTTTGTGTGTGCAGTAAACAATGCAAGAAACAAAGCTTGAGCTGAAACGAAAGGAATTCTAATCTAACCAGTTCTCTTAAAAGAATAGTGTAGAATTGTGTGCATGCCTATAGCAGGCATGATAAATAGCAGCAGCTTACTGAGCATGCAGATACAGCAAAACAGAAAAAGGGGACAACAAATAAGCCTTCCTTACTAGCTACCCTCAGCATGTTAAACATGAAAGTTTGGCCACCAGAATGGAAATCATAAGAAAAGTGGGAGCTTGGTCGGAAAAAAAGTAATCCCTGGATGAATTTGAAAACAAGCCTTTAGGTGACTCTCTAGAATGTTTAAAATGTTTTTGTTTGCTTATGCAAGGCTTACTTGAACTAGTTGCTTTGTTTCTTTCACCTGAGTGTGTTGTTAGAACTGAATAAAAAGACTGTTTAAACATGTTGAATTGCTTTTCTTTTTTGAGGTGGAGCACCTATATTATTCTTTTCATATTATTTTTGCCTCTGGCACCAAATTTTCTGTTAAAGAATTAATATTCAGAAACACATTTACTTTGTTAACTGAGCTATTCCTATATATTCTTTTTCCAGAGGAATCTATATATTTCTGTGCAAGGTAATCGAAGACCAAACAACAACTGAATGCTGATCTACCCTTTCTGAAGCCCACCTGCCAAAAATGTGTTTTATATGTGACTGACCATGCCATTTGTCACTTTCAGGTTCATCAGACATTAGCTTCCAAGCTCAATTTCTTTCATACCAATAGATTGCATTGCTGCCGTCTAGTATAAGAAAGAAGAAACTATTCAACCAAGAACTCAGAACAATGACTGTCTCTACATTGCTTTACTGATTGATGTTAACCACGATGTTGGATGTCTAACTGTAACTCTATTGAGATCTTTGGGTTGTATGAAGTTTTACAAAATACTACTTGAAAGAATGTCAGGATGGCACATCTCTCTTTTACTTCAGCATACCACCAGCTAAGCCTTCTGGCTTCAGCTGTCAGGAAATGTTTAAGTTTAGCTTCTGCTGACCTATAGATAGTAAATTTAAATCAAGAGGCCGGTTGTCGGGTAGCCCTCCATATTTCAGTTCTGGGGCATGTAGTAGGAGTTAATTAGCAGCTTGCTTGTAACAAGATATGAGAACCAGAGACCGTTAGATAAGCAAAGCTAGGAATGTAGTGATAAGCACTGCCAGGCCGAAACCAGAAGTCCAAGGTCTCTTGCGGGTGGGATGGGAAACTATTTGCTTTTCATGTTTGGATTTTGCTAAGTACCTTCAGTTCACTCACTGAAGTCCTGTACTATGTATCACACTCCTAATAAATAGTGTATTTGTACTGTTACATTTTTGTGTGTGAATTCAGTTCCTGACACCAGTGGCAGCTTGTTCTCATCTATTAAGTGAGATTTTTATCTATAAAGAGGTATTTCAAGGAAAACACCCCCCTTTGGCAAAAAAAAGAGATTTTTTTTCCCCCTCCTAGTTGGTTAGGTTTTGCTTGTATGCATATTATTAAGGAGCTAAGAGTGCAATTCTATATATGTTTTATCAGAAGTATCATATAAAATTCAATTACTCCCAGGTAAATGGATATACGATTGTAGCCTAAGTCTATTTGTTAGAATGTAAGTTTTTGGATGGTTTCTTGATTCTAAAAATAGAGAAGAGTATGTTGAATAGTTCTATATCAGAAAGTACATGGTGTAGTAACGTTGCTGCTGCTAAGCAGATCTGGATAGGGTAAAGATCTAAATGGGAAAATGCCTGGGATTTCTGTGGATTTAACCTTGAGTCATATCAAAGAAAGCTGGGATAGAAGTGTAATAAATATATATTGGGTAGAAATAATAGGGACAGTTCTGCAAATATATACATCTGTAATAACTTAGAAAAGGTAACTCATTTTTTTTTAGAAATCTCTTCCTCCTGTTTAGTTGACACCCAGTGCAGATAATTTTTTTTAATATTATCCTCCCAACAGAATTATTTTCACTAATATTCATAATAATAATAATAATAATAATAATAATAATAATGGCCAGAAACATAGACAATGAACATTCTTTGTTATTGAACTTTGTGTATGTAATCATGCCAGCAAAAACAAACAAATATATTACAGTACAAAAAGAAAAAAGTACTGGACTAATCCATTTAGATTATATTAATGTGTCATTTGATAAAAGGGGGAAAAAACTCATCCGATGTATGTTTACAGTATGATATGTAGTACCTCTTCCTTTTCTGAAGTCAGCTTGTATATCTGGCATTCTCTCTCCATATATGATGAAAGCCTTTTATTGTAGAATACCGGGCATCATTTTGTTTGCTTGGGAGATTAATTCAGTTATCCAATGGTGATTGCAGTCTCTGGTGTCCTGTTTCCTTGGGACTGGAACATATATAGTTTCCAGTATTTAGACCATTTAGTTTTCCATATTCTTGGCAGATTTTAGTTAGAATTTCAGCAGATTCTGTCTCTATAGCTTGAAACAGCTGGTGAGAAGTTTAGATGGGTGTGATGCAAAAAACCACAAAAATTCCCCAGAAACAATCTCTTCGTGCCCTTCTGAACACTGTTTCCAGGAAAGTTGGTATTTTTGGCCATGTTCTAGAATACAGATTTCAGCTCTTGACTCCTATTTATCTTTTTTCTGGCTTGCTGCATAACTCATTTATTCTTCTGTAACTAGTGAATTTGTAAGTGTGAGTGTCTGAAACATTGGTGTTGTGAGCTGTTTTCCAGAACTTAGATATTTTGCTTGGAATGGTAATAGAAAGTGATTCCTGAGCAATTTCTGTGACTTGTAACATCATACCCATCTAGGCTTGTGCATCTGCTGAATGTAGTGTCTGACTTTTTGAAAAGTTGGCATTCTTGGCTTGGAATAAGTGGAATGTTTGTGGCTTGTAGCCTATTTTCCACATACTCTTGTGTGGCAGGTGAATCTGGTAGGCACCGTACCATTGTACATCAGGTAATAGGACAGCTGTGGGCAATGCCATCATCTTTAAGCTGCCATAAGATTCTTTTGTCATTTTTCCTGCAAAAGACTAACATGACTAAATCCCTGGAAAGTCTGTTTTCTTTGGTGTCAAGATACTCATACACATTCAAAGCAAGTAACAATCCAGTGTGGCAGACCTGTTTCCCTTTTAGCGCTACCTTCCCATATTTTATTTTATTTTATTTCACCTGGGTGGGCACACAGAAAGAAGGCAGCATGCACGGGTGATGGGCAGGAGAAGGGAAGGGGGATAATTTGATTTGCCTTTAGCCCAGGTAGGTGCAGAGAAAGAAGGCAGTGCACACCAGTGGCAGGCAGGAGAAGGGAGGGGAGAGGTGTTTCTCCCTCCATTCACTTGCCACTCGGCTGGGCACCCTGTCTTCTTTTTGCACTTTTGGGCTGTTGCATCATGTTGACACATTTTTAGCTTGTGTACAACTGAGCCCTCTAGATCTTATTAACTGTACTGATATCAAGCCAGTTATCAGCTATGCTCTTGTAGTCTTGTTGGACATTTTGTTCTTCCTGACTAAATGACTCCTTCCCGGAGGTACTTCCTAACTACCTTACATGCGTCCCTGTTGCAGTTTATTTTGTTACTTTGGTCCAACTCTCCAATCTGTTATATTCATTTTAAATCTTGATCCTGTCCTGTGGGATACTAACTCTTCCTCCTAATTTGTTGTCTTCTGTAAATTTGATAAGCATGCCCTCTGTTCCAAGTCATTTATCATCCAAGTCATTTACAAAAATGTTGAGCAAAGGTGGACCCAGGGCAGAATGCTATGCATTCCAGTGTTCCCATCTGTCCAGGATGAAGAAGATCCAGTGGTGACTGGTCTCTTAGTTCTGCCCATCAACCAGTTACTAATCCAGTAGCCCTGTCTAACTCACATTTTCCTAATTTGTCAGTATGAATATCATTGTCAAAAGTGTCATTGAAATCAAGATATACAATATCCACAACATGGAATGTAGGCTGGTGTAAACGTCGATGTGTGCTTACTATGGAATGATAATTCATTCTAACTAGAGCAAACCTTTGAATCAATGGCACTTATATAAATGTTGAGTCACCATTCAGTAGCTGAAGGACTACTAATTGGATTCAGGTGTAAATGTCAGAACTACACACCATTCTTTGGAATTACATTTGTGAAATGTGCATGCATGGATGGACAGGCCAATGAGACGTTTGTAACTATTGAATGATGGATGGTGAAACTTTATCTTTCCAAACTTGGAATAAGAGTCTGAGCTACAGAAAGAGAATGCAAGGTCCAACCGTGTTGGCCATCACTTTAAAAACTTAGGAAGATAGTATAAAAGTACCTAGCCAGGATCTTATTAATAACCATTCATCATGCCAATGTAAACAGTTTCTCCATTACTGCTTAGCAATGGTGCAAGGAAGACAACCATACCCATTTTCATCAGGAAAGGAAGCTGCCCTGCTGATGCTTCCAAGCTAGCAGGGCAGGTTCCTCATTTGATGGAGATAAATGTTCCACACACATCCACCCGTTGTTGTTGTAATAACTGAAGCCCCTGTCAGAGCTGCAGCTGTTGGTCCCTGTTGCTCAGGGTGGAGATGACAAGCAGCAGCTGTTGGTCCCTGTGGCTCTGGCTGGAGATGACTCCTGCAGCTCAAGAGCTCCCCCTGCTGCCATGGACCAAGCAAGCATGGATGTCCCTCTGCCTGCTCCTTTAGAACAACAGGGATCCGATTCTGTGCCTGCTCCTTTGGAGCAACAGGGATCCAATTCTGAAGAGGCTCTGGGGCCTGGTTCAATAAGCCCCCAATCAAGATGGAGACTCAAGAGGGCTGTGCAAAGGGAGGTTTCCTTGGCTAAGTTTAAGAAGCTGTGACTGGACACACCTGTGCCAGGGGCTATATAACTGCCTGCCTGGAAGCTTCCCTTTGCTTGTGGCAAACTTCTTACAAGCCCTCCTCTTGCCTGTACCTTGCTCCCAGCACCTGGTTCCTGATACCTTGAATTGATCTCTGGACTCTTAACCCTTGGCTGTGGAATTCTGACCACAGCTTTCCTTGGTGCTCTGGTAAATGAACTTCCTTGAGTAAGTGCTTGCTTGTCTCCTCCTGGCTGGACTTTGTTAGCTCTCCCACTCTCTTCTCCAGGCTGGGTCGCTGCCCAGGTCTCTGACCTTGACAGTTGTACTGTCTGCAACAATTTGTATCTGGTGTCATGCTGTTCCCCACACCACTTCCCCTGGTAGTGTAGTTATGTCACCTAATACAGCTGTGACCAATATCTGTGGCAGAAAATTCATCATAAATAACTTTCACCTTTCCTGTTAACCTTATCCCACTATTTAATTATCCAAATGAAAAAATATTGTAACCAACAGCAGAGACAGGTTTAGCTTAATTTGAGTAATATGCTGAGGAACCACACTACAAAATTTCTAATATTTACGGAGCATCAATGGTTTGGAAGCTTTCGAGATGAGAAGTTGGTCCCAAAAGGCATACCCTCAGATTTAGGTCAGTTAATATTACAGTTGGTCCCCCATTTTTGATGATTCAGCATTCACAGATTTTATTATTTGTGGGTTTTATTTATTGATTTTTATTTCTTAAAAAAATTCTTACTGCAGTTAGCCCTGGCATGGAAAAATATGTAGTTGTGCTAGAGGACCTGGAAGTTCCTAGAGAAGTGTTCTCAGGTTTTTTTAAAAAGTGTTTGCATGATTTATTCATGGTTTTTCCAGTTTTGTGGGGGGTCTTGTGCCCATAACCCCCACAGAAGTAAACGGCTGACTATAACCAGAAAAGCCTGCAAAACTGAAATTGATGTTATTGGATCTGGTAAAGACAATTCTCGTTGAGAGATAAGCAACACAATTTCATCTCTCAACCCTCAAAACTGGCCTAAATCTATATTTTTCATGTATAAACACAGAAATTTGCACATGCCAAGGTCTCCAAAGCAGAGGAGAGAGAATATTCTTTTGTCTAGGTGAAAAAAACAAAACAACAAAATACTTTGGAGGAAGGTAAACAACCAAATCTATTTCAAAAATTTTGATGAGAAGCCAAATTTCTTGAAAGTTAAAAAAAAAAAACCATTTAATTTTGTCAACTGCTTTTTCATCATCAAGTAAAATAATGAGAGCAAAGTCAGGTACTTTAGTATTTAAATCAATTACATTTGTAATTTATTTTACATTACCAGTGCGCTGCCTATGACAAATAATGTCTACACAAACCATGATGACTTGTGACTACTGTCTGAAGCTTGTAAGTCAGTACTATAGGTATAGTGGGCCCTCTTGATCTGCAACCTCCAGTCAGTTTTCATTGACTGCATCATGTCATGTCCTATGCATAAAATGAAGTTGTATTTGGCATCTTGCAATTTATGATAGAGATCTGAGGAAGGAGAAGCTACAAACTGTGTGTGCGCTCCTACCAAATGAGACTAACTTTTCTGAAGAAACAGATTCTTGTTCATGAAAACAAGAATGCGTTCATTAATTTTTAAGGTGCTGTAAGGCTTTTATTCGTTTAGTGGTACTGATAACTGTTTGTGACTTTGGAGTAAACTTCCTGTAAAGGAATGTGATGCCTGTATTACTGACAAGATAGAGGCCATGGCAGACTACTGAAGCAAAGTATTCTCTTTTACTTTTACAAATGCTAGTTACCTGACATTGGAATGGAAAAAAGAGATTATACTTACCAACATTAAAGAAGGTTAAATTAGAATACAGAAATGTGTATGTTTATTGTTGTGTAAAATGCTGGAAGAAATGCAAGGTCTTTCATTTTCTTTTACAGACCTTGGTTTCTTTCTGGATCAGGCTCTGGTGTAAGCCCACAGGGTGGGCTTGAGGGAAGGAGAGGAAGATTTCCTATCTGGCCAGAATGGAATGAAGCTGATATCAATGCAGAAAAATGGGATGCAGGGAAAGGAGGAAAGGAAAAAGATAAATCAGGAAGAAGTCCTCTTTTAGTAAGTTTGCTTTCTAAACCTGAGTAAGGATGTAGAAGATTCGTCAGTATTACTTCATTAGTTGATCTTTTTAAGCTTCTCTTAGGAAAGTCATCAGCTTGTCTTTGTAATATGTATGGTTGAATTTATTAAGGATAAGCATATACAGTCAGCACTCCACATTTGCAGGTTTGACTTTTCATAGATCTGATTGTTTGCGAGTTTCTCCAACCCTTGCTCCCCTACCTCTGATATTTCTTTTACAGGGAAACCTTCCCTCTTGGAGGCTCCTTTCAGACAGTGTAGCCCTTTAAAAACTCACCCTGGTCATTGTCGTCGTCGTCGTCGTCCTCCTCCTCCTCCTCCTCCTCCTCTTCTTCCTCCACCACCATCACCACCAGCAGCAGCAGCTGCTAAGGACAGCTGGCAGCCAATTTCTCAGCACCATAAACTCTGTCCCAAAGCCCCTCACACCTGCAGGAGGAGATGGATGAGAAAAAAGAAGTATAGGGCCATCATGCCAATCTTCTTCCTTCCTTCTCCTTTCCATGACCTGATTTAGACTCCGGGTATCCATTCTCCCCACCATGCCTTGGCCTCCTTCCCAGAGTAATGCAGACATATTTTGATATTTGTGATTATTTCAATTTTGCAAGGTTCCTGCCCCCATAACCTAAGTGAATGTGGAGGGCCAACTGTAGTTTTGGATCTAGACTTAGTCTGCATAAAATAGAGCTGGAACAAGTTAATCATGATTTACTGAAGTCTCATGGATTTTAAGGTCTTCTGTTAGCTTATTTCATGAAGTATATAATCATTCATAGGGTCACCGTAAGTTGAAGGCAGCTTAACAGCACATAACAACTTCTATTGTTTTTGTAATTTAACATCTCATACAGCATTTCTTCGAAGACCCAGAAGGAAAAATTGAGCTTCCTCCTTCTTTAAGAGTGAGTTCTTGGAAGAGGCCACAAGAAATATTAATCAATAAGGTAAGAAAGTTTTTATTTTGATCTATTGCAAACATGCCAAACAACTGTAATACTATATTAAGTAAGAAATAACAGCTTGTTTAAAATATTAATCTCTTTAGTTCTTTTACAAAAGTAGATTAGTTGGTCAGGAACCAGAAGAGAAGAGTACTTATTGATCTAACAAGATGTATTCTATGCATCTACAATGTTATTTGAGAGTAACAAATTCATATTCACTGAAACAGACTCCTATTTTTCTCAGTAATCTGTGAAGAAGGGATGAAAGGAACAGAATCATTGTCCTCAAAACAGTTCTGGTTCCAAACATATTAGGTCAGTTCCAACCCAAAAAGTCACTTTCTGGGTGATGTGCATAGGATTGTTTGACAGTAATGCCTGATTCACATCTCCTTGAAGAACGTTGTATTAGTGGAGCTGTGTTGTATGTGTAAATCAGAGGAAGACTGGGAAGGAGATTTTGGTAACCCAGAGAGACCTGTCATATTGATTGTCATTTCTATTGTTGCAAGAACAGCTGCAGAAATGTGTGAGATGTATCAGATCTTGTGTCCTGTGTGCCTGATGTTGACAGAAGCCTATTAACACTGCCTCTTTTTATTCCTCCACCAAGTTCCTGAATTTATCATTGTTTGAAAGTGATTTGTGGTTTTCTCCGTATTCATTATAATTGCTTTATAGTTAGTTGAATCTATTAATTTGTCTTACTACTGCCAGGGAAATTTGTTCTGTTCTGTGTTCCTTTGGTATATTTGTGTGCTTTTTAGATACAGTCTTGCTAATGTTTATGTTGCTTTTATAATTTTTATGGTTTTTAGTTTATTGTACTTTTTTTTGTATTTGCAGGATTTTTTTTTTTTCCATCAAGGCTGGGAACTTAACTGAATTTTTTACATTTCTTTAAAAAAACACAAAATAAATAAATGCATTTAAGTTTTAAAAATCATAAGAATATAAAATAGTATAGAAATACTTTTCATAAGTATTTTAATGAAAATAATTAATTTCTCTTAGGTGCCTGTGGTAGTAAAAAATGAAACTTGGTTTGACCTCTTTTCACCCAATGAACATTTAATGAACAGTGAGGTATGTGGGTAATAACTCCTTTAGTAGGAAATAAGTCATATTTGCTATGTAGATGTATGGAAATACATATTTCTTGTTGTGAAAAAAGAAAATATTTCATATGAAAATAGGTAGCAGAATGAAGTAGCTTGTATCTGGGAGCACTACGGAAGGAGTGATAGATTAAGGTATTTTTCAGCTTTAAAATGTTCCCAAATGGTTATATGCACAAGAGTTTCTATTTTGTGAAAATAATGTTCTGTTGGTGTATCCTGCTGATCATCTATGCTAGGGCGGAATATGTCCTGTTTGTATACTATGATCCTGTAACAGTCAATAATACCTAATAGTTGTACTTTCCATGGAGTTACATAGTGGCACAACCATGCATTACCAATTTTTCCAAAGTTGCACAACAGTTGCACTTTTTTCCAGGGAGGGCAAACAAAGTTGTCATTGTCATTGTTGGGAGGGGAAGGAAACCTCTTCAGCAGTCTACATTGCCAGGATTCCAGGTCGGGCTTAAAGACAGGGTAGTCTACAGATACAGGATTTGAAAATTACCTGTGCTATGGGGGCAGGGAATTTTCCAAGTGAACCTTCCCAGAATGCAGTGGCTCCAAGAGCCTCCCAGAAAGCCAGACATAGGAGTAACTGGCCTATTAGAGCCAGCAACCTCCTTTCCTGAATGACAACAGTAACTTTGTCTTATTTATTTTATGGATGCTTCAGCATAGTTGTACTGAGGTAGTAGATGAACAGCATTGCAGCCTGTGTATACAAAACAGAAAAGACACCCGTGAACAGTTGACAAGGATTGAGAAGAGTCTCAAACTATGATACCTTAGTAAATGTCGTATCGGTATAAACAATATTATATTCCACTTGCTGTCCACATCTGACACCTACAATACAATCAAAGTCAGTTGTGATAAAAAAAAAAAGGTTGTGATGGAAGAATACATGAGTGTTACCTTCTAAAATCTTAGAAGAACAAGCATGTTGTGTCTGACTTTAAAATAGGAGTCAATAAGGCTATCAAATTTAGTTTTGCTTGTTTCTCATTTTGCTAAAGTTAAGTTTGTTCCATATTGTCTTGGCATCAATTTTATGTATTTTCAGCCACATTTTTCAAAATGTATGCATCTTTGTATGCATTTTTAATCATCTATATATTTTGCAACAGTGTTGTAAATACTGAAGAAGTATGTGGGTACAGTGTTATGTAACATACTTTTTTAGACTTTTCTGCATTGTACATGTTTGGACACATTTGTGTGCTAATTTGGATTGTACACTTTGGAAAAGTTTGTGCTGTGGCTCAAATGTAGATTTCAGTAGTGTGAATCTGACAAATTCTCTTAAAATTATGCATTAAGTAATGCATAAAGTAGTTCAGAGAAATAAGTTTTAGAAGGTCTACAGCATTGTTTATAGCAAAGGTTGTGAACCTTTGGCCTTCCAGATATTTTTGAGTACAACTCTCATAATCCTTTATCAATGTCTATAATTTCTGAGAGCTGGGAATCCAAATCATCTGGAAAACCAAAGATTCAAAGCTGGTGGTCTATGGTGTAACACATATATTGCTCTGGAAATACTAGAGATTCTAGAGTGAAATCTGGAGAGACTCCTGCACTTTTAATCTTCCATTTCTTTTCTGGAGGATCATACCGAATATAACTAATCTATATTTGTAATAATACTGATATAGTCTAGAAAAACAGAGGGTCAGGAATATATATCAGAAAAACCAAAATGCACTGCTTATAGTTAAATCTTTCTAAAGTATACCATTATGTAGAACATACACAATGTAAAATATGAAGTATACAAAACTCAAAACATAATTTCACATACAACAAGATTCATATCGTGCTTAACAAGCCTCTTTAAATTTTTTATTGTTGCGATTTAGATTACAGTGAGAGACATTGGTTGCTTTGCATTGTGCCTTGTTTATTCTTTGATACAAATAGCTCCCATTCTTTCCAAATTTATTTGTTTTGTGCCCTGTTTCACCCATACTTAGATTTTGAAGATTAGTTACCAGATTGTCTTTGTTTAACGTGCTCTATAGCACTTAGTTTGTTATCTGCTGTACAAATAGAATAATTGGGATTGCTACTATTATGTATTGTATTATGAGGAAGAGTTAGAATGTGTAGATTTCAAACAAAGCTTAGCTAACCTTTGTTATTTTTTTCTGCCACTACTCCACACTGGGTTCAGCTGATGCGATGGATAATAAGTGAAATCTATGCTGTTTGGAAAATATATAATGCAGCAGTTTTAAGTCCTGATGCTAAAGCTAACACCAATGAAATGCCGATGCTTTTGTGGAAGCCATGGGAACATATATACTCATTGTGCAAAGCTGTCAAGGGACATATGCCATTGTACAATAGTTATGGAAAATATGTTGTAAAATTGTACTGGATGGTAAGTATTATGCCTTTTTTGTTATACTTTAAGTTTACATTGCATTTATTTAGTATACCACACAGAAGATATATTTGCATGTGTACATCCACTGAATAATAATAATAATATCAGAATTTGACACTCAAGATTTGAGTACTAATGATCCAATCTAGCATTCTGCTTTTGGTTGTAAGAGAACTTTTATCTCCACCCACCAACCTTCTGTGCCCCCAATCAGATGGTTTTCAGCCCTCCAGATTTGCTTTGGGGATATAATGGGAGCTGCGTTTGGAAGTGTGGCTCCCCCTCCCGGTTCCTCTGGATACCACAGTTTCACCAGCAGAGCACCAATTTTGGAGGCTGCCCATTATACGTATTAGCATTATTGTGTAACTTTTATTTGAATAAGAGAATATTTAGACCTAACAAACATAGACCATATACAGTGTGCCCTCTTCTGGCGTGACCTTCACATGCATGGATGTGAGGTCAAGAGAAGCGTTGCATCCCATTATAGTCCATGGAAGCTGCAGGCACATGCCTGCACTGGTATAGGCACACACACATTGCATCCGTTGACGATAAAAAGACATGGCACTTACTTTTTTTTTTTTACAAGAGGGATCCTGGAATGGAATCCCCACATATAAGGCGGACACACTGTAGTTACATGTATATGTAATCTCAAGAAACAAAAGGAATTTCATTAATGTAAAGCATGCATTATGTATCTTTTACACACACACACTAGCATATATACACAGCGTTGCCTGAGATTTTATTTTCTCATAGGTAATACTTGTTAGAAAGATTTGAGATTGTGTCTCTAATTCCCCAAACTGTCTTGTCCAGTACCTGTAACTTTTCCCCATATTCCCCAATCCAATCTGTATTCAGAGTTATTAACATACAGAGATTGGGTTCCTAAGGGAATACACTGCCCTCCTCTTTCTTGCTGCTAGGCCTCGTCCTCATAGCAACCGGCCTATTCAAGGCAGAGGGAATTGACTAGGCCCAAGAGCTCTCTGGCTGAGAATTCTAAAGGCCCCTCCCTGAACTGCAAACCCCTGGATTCCATAGAATCTTCTTAGGCAACCAATCATATGAGATCTTCCCCAGATATAGCCAATCATATGAGGTCTTCGTCTGACATAGACAAACAGACAAACTTTGACTTTTATATATATTATAATATGTGCAAACCTGACCTGTGTCACTTCATATTTGGCATGTGCTTCTGTATACCAAAGGAATTTATTGCCAGAGCCATGTCTATCTTAGTGTTACTGAATGTCCATCACATAGGAAATATGGTTGGCACTGGCTTCCTTGAGGCTTCCCCATGTGACCAGAAAAAGATGAATATTGGTCTATCATTAGAGGAAAAGCTATCACAAATACACAAAATATCATTCACACAAGAGGGAATGAGATACACTCCTGCACTTATTTAATGTATTTCTGTGGGAGATGACCCAGCACAATGTAGTGGTTTGAACACTGGGCTATGACTTTGGAGACCATGGTTTGAATCTCTGTTTAGCCTTGGAAACCTGCTGGGTGACCTTGGGAGCTGGGTGACCTTGGGAAGGTCACATTCTCCCAGCTTCCATAGAAGCAAAGGCAACCCCCCTCTGAAGGAATCTTGTCACGAACCCCATGATAGGTTCACCTGGAGGTCAGAAATGACTCAAAGGAACATAACACTCCATTATAAACATTTTTCAGAGTCCATACTCAAGTCATATAGAAATACTTTTTTGTTTGTGTCCTCATTGAAATGCTTTAAAATGAGCAAGTATTTCTCTCTAATTGTTATTATCAAAGTTGGTGAAACAGACTTGCATCATATATTCCTTTTTAACATGACAGCAATAGTAGTGCACATAAATTTTGCATAGCCCAATGTGAGGATAGATTGTACTTCTTCAGTACTGCTACTGCAATGTGTCCAGTGGCAGTGGTAATGAATATCTGTGCAGTAAGGGAGGAGTTATCTCTTAGTGACGAGAGGGACAGGAGAGACCCAGTTTCTCATAGAGCAGTCGTCACAACAGTAGCAAGCAGAGAATGACCAGGAGTACCCAGCATTGGCCCACTTCAATGACATCATCAGTTTTCACTGAATTCTCTTGGAAATTTTCCGTATAATTGCCTTGCGGCATCTGTATAAGTACATTACCAGTACAGCTATCATTCTGATACCCTTCGGCATCTTTGCATAACAATGCGGGCTCACTTTCCTTTCTTGACTGTTGTTTAGTAGCATCATCTGATAACACTCACTTGCCCCCTCCCAATGAATTTCTACTATATGACAGTGATAGTAATAAAAAAAATGACAAAATATGGTTTTTCTTAGTTATGCTTGTAGAAAAAAGAAGATTGTTCTAAAAGCATATATTTTCTTTCTTAGTAGCCACACCAGTTTTGACAATTGGAGTATAGCTCTTTGATACACAAAAGAAGCTTCCAGATTTCTAATGGTATTGTTGACCATTGTTCATATGAAATCCACTGGAATTCCAAATTTGTTCTCCCTATTCATTTAAATTACTTATAACTGGGTTGAAGCTCTTGCAAGGTCACACAGATTCCTTTGCTAGATGTATTTTTCTATACCATCCCAAAATATATAATTTCTTTTCTCTCTCTTTTATAGGGTTGCTGGAGAAAAATCATTGTAGATGACAGTATACCTTTCAGTGAAGACAATTGCATGCTGCTTCCAGCTACAACATGTGAAATTGAACTTTGGCCACTCATATTGTCCAAAGCCATAGTTAAACTAGCAAACAATGAGTATGTTTTCTTAGTTTCCTACCTGTTGGTTTTGAGATCAAAACAGAACAATTAATAACAAAGGCAGAACCAAATACATAGAGTGGATCCTTGTTTTTATGAATTAATGATGCTATAACAGGCTAGTGCGGAAATGGCCTAAGTGTTGCAGTTTTGTTATCCTGCAAATTTATGTCTGTTGACAAAAAAATCCATAATTTTGTACCTTGGAGTTACTTAATAACAGGTGCCTAGCATTACACCACCAAGATTTGGAGCAAGTATTCATAGCTTGGTGGCTTGAGCATTGAACTACAGCTCTAGTGACCAAGCCATTTCCACACTACACTGTTACAGTGTTATTATTCTACTTTCAACATTCTGTGGAATTCTGGGGTTTGTAGTTTACTGAGGCCAGAGAGCTCTCTGGCTAGAGAATTCCAAATGCCCCTCCCTAAATTGTAAAGGATTCTATAGGATGTTGAAAGTGGAATAATAGCACCATAACATTATAGTGTGGAAATGGCCCAAGGCTCAAATCCCTGCTCATCGTGGAAACCCGCTGGATGACCTTTGGCAAGTCACACTCTCTCAGCTTCAGAATAATGTAAAAGCACACCCCTTCTGAATAAGAAAACCCAGACATAAGTTTACCTTGGGGTTCTGTAAGCTGGAAACGATTTGAAGAAGCACAACAATGGTAGTTCTGATAGAAACAGTAAAATGCCACTAAAGAAAAGTATTTGTTCTTTCTTTCTTGATTAAAATGTCCCAGGAGAGGACCCAAGGTGACTAAGTAGATGCTGTAAGTGAAAAATTGTGCTCATGCAGAATTATAATAATGTAGACTAGCAATGCAGCATCATATGCATTTTGAAATAAAAGATAACACTTTAAGGCCTAACACCTTTGTTATGGCATACAATCCTGGTTTTGGGAAAAGAGGGTATAAATAAATTTGATGGTGATAATTATAATACCGTAAGGCAAATTGGGTTGCTTTTTAGCTATGTTAAAGCTATCTCATTTTAATACCTCTAGCTAACATGGCCATACTTTTGTTGGAATATAACTGAGTGTGTACACTATATATCAAATTTTATTGCCCAGAGAAATACCTTGGTCTTGTTTTCCATTTTGATCTCCTTAGACTTGTGAAAACTTGAGTTTCTGAACAGTACATGTCTGTCTGTTGCACTCTGTTATTTCTAGAAAGATAAGAAAGGAGACCTGTAGCCATTTCATTATTTACAAGTATGCAGTAAGCTGAATTCTGAGTATTCTTGTTTGCTTGCCATTAAAATGGCCAGTGAAGAAAATAAGTGTATGGAATGTTGAAAATTTGGTGGGGGGAGTAAACTGTAAATCCATAGGTAGCATTATCTCTTTGAATAGTCGTATGCTTACCAGTTTTTAATTTTTTTGTAGTATACATGACAATGGAAAAAGGGAACTGGGGGAATTCACAGTTCTGCATGCTCTCACTGGATGGATACCAGAAATTATTCCACTCCAGTAAGTTCTAGTTTTATAAGCATGCTTTTCTCTTTGCCTGTGCTTACTTGATTTGACTGGCCTTTGGGGAAAATAGATCTACGCTATGACTCAGACTTTTAGAGCAGCCAAAATCAATCCTGTGAAAGGCCATTTTTTAAAACTCAAAATGCTTTGTGTCCTGAAAATTAGGAGTTCAGAACTATTGTTGATGAAATCTTTTTGATCAGTTGGGCTCACACTTGGTCTTAAATGGTCAGTGCAATCCTAACTCAGAGATACACTGGCTGTAGTGGTTTTAAGATTTGCCACAAGCCTCTTGTGCCTTTCTGCTGGCAGAACCTCGTCTTAGAAATCATGAGACAGAGGCTGAGTTTCTACATCAGGCAGCCAAAATATAATGGTCTGCCCCTACAGATATATGTTGGGCATATATGTCCTGCATATGCCTTTTTTTTGGACAGCACAAAAGGTCTGTCCTCTCACCTTTTTGATACTATCAAAAACTCCCCCCTTTACTACTGTCAAATCCCAGGAGGGGTTGTTGCTGGTGTTTACTGATGGATAGCAGAGAGAGCAAGTTGGCATCTCAGACCATCTCCATCTTGGTGGGGAAAGGAAGTGGGAGTGCATCCTCTTTTATCTTCCCCTCAAAGCTGCAAGGGTTGAATTGCCTCCCTCCCTTTCCCCTTCCCTATCAGTAAAGCAGCAGCAGCAGCAGCAGCCCCTACCAGCGTCTGATCAAAGAATTTTAGACATTATGCAAAGGACCACAGAATAGTACCTTGCACTCCATTCAAAAGAGATGTATGTGCACATTAACCACATGTACACATGCACGTGTCACTAACAGAACATGCATATGTCACTAATAGTGATCTACCAGCAAAAATGCTCTGCTAAGTAAGTTCTGCCAGCAGAATAGCCAGTAAGAACGATCCAAACCTCCTCTAGCCCAGGGACACAACCACAAGGCTGACAGACCCAGGCAAGGATAGTCCTAAAGAATTTCTAACAGTCCTGGCCTGTGAGGATTCATTAGAAGTTCAGCAGGCCTAATATTGGTTCAGCTGGCCCTTGGTCATCTTTCCCAGTTAGGATTGTGTTTTAGCTTTGGATCTAATGGCTATGCTCCTTTCCTTTTTTAGTATACTTTTTTATAAAGCTATCGCTGTTGAAGCTCAGTATATTTTCTTTAGCTAGAAGTTATGCTTTAAAAATGGTTGTGCATGCTAGTTTGACTTACCAAATCTATCATGGTATATGGTGTCCATTTGAAATTTGTTTAAAGTATGTAGGGAAAATGTTTCATTGTACTGATTAGTAGATCTTAGATACATGACCTTGAACCTTCTACTACTACTACTACTACTACTTTCTATTACTATTACTTTTTATTATTATTATTATTATTATTATTATTATTATTATTATTATTATTTGGTTATCTTTGAGGAAACAGTGATTGATTCACTTTTTCCCTTTTGTTATTCTAGAAAAAAAAATAAGTTGCCTCCCTGCTTTCTTTTCTCTTCAAGTAATAGCTGTATTCTTGGTTTTTCATAAAAGAATTTACCATCAGAAAGAAAAGGATGTATTTAAAGTGAATTTTAATTAATTCCATCACATAAAGAGTAGAACAACATGGTTTCGATTTCATTAGATCTCTCCCCATAAGTTTAAAGAAATAATCAACTGTGAGTATTTGTATTTGCAGTAAATAAACAGTGGGCAGAAATAATGTTTTAAAATAAAATGTTTATATTTTTTAAAGGTTCGGATATTTGGATAAAATTTGGGACTTCTTAAAAGAAATATTGCCAGAATTTAAGTTACCAGAAGAATCACCCCCTGAAACTAAACCATCAATTCTTGATACCAAGAAAGATCTTAAAAACTCTGAGATTAAAAACGATGCTGTACCTGTCATTAAGCAACCAGAGAAGCCAGAAAAAGCTGAGAAAACTGGCAAAGGTATGAAACTATACAAACAGTGTGTGATATTGGTTATTAAAAGATATTGTTACTGCAGTCAACTCTGTGTTGAGTGGAGTGCAAAGTATTGGAATGTAGGCTTCTTCAAGGGAAAATATATGTGCCATCAATCACATTAAATAATTCTTAGAATATATAGAGAATCTGAAAGATGTTAGAATGTGTTAGAACATGGCTCAGCATACAGTTGCAACTCAGGGCTTTTCCACGCTACAGTATTATAGTGCTATTATTCCACTTTCAACATCCTATGGAATCTTGGAGTTTGCAGTTTAGGGAGGGATATTTAGAATTCTCAGCCAGAAAGCTCTTTGGCCTGAATAAACTACAGAATGTCACAGGATGTTGAAAGTGGAATAATATCACTGTAATGGTATAGTGTAGAAAGGCCCAGTGTGTACCGTTAGGTACCTTTCAATCCTGTTAAAATCAGTGGGCTTTTAACATGCACAGCAATGTATTGGACTGAATACTATGACTGAAGTCCTATAGAACAAATATATTGGGAGTTACTTTTGAGAAACGATGTGTAGCAGTGCCGTAATTCAGAACTGAGTCCTGCATTGATTCCAGTGGAATGTAAATGAGCATAGCTATGTACTAGATTGTGATGTGTGCTTATAACTGTGAATACCAATGAAAGGAAGCAAAGAAAAATTCTAAAACTTCACCATACTCTATTTGGTGAAACTGACTTTTGGATCATGCATCTCTGCTGCTGCACTAAGTTCTTTGGCTTTAGGATGAGGGCTGGTTTGTTTCTACTGACTCCAGCTCCACCCAAAATTGTTTCCTACTGTATAACTCTGAGTCCACAGCCCTCATTGTTTTTATTGTAAGTGAATTTAAAAAATCAGTGCTGTTGATGGATTTTTTTGGAAGTTATACAGAAATTAAAGTGCAACATAGGTGTATTTTATTAATACACAACTTAAGTACTTTGTATGTCCTTTGCTGTCTGTTACTCAGTATGACTGTGTAGGCTTCTAGGAAGGCAAGTGAACACAGTGCAAATTCCTCTCCAGTCAGTGTTGCCCATGAAGCCTCTCATTAGCTTAGTGATCTGCATGGAGATGCTTATGCAAAATCTGTACTGATTAGTTATTCTTATAGTTGCTGCTGTATGTGCCTTCAGATGTTTGTAGAGACTTATGGTAATCCCATGCATTTCATTGGGTTTTCTTAAGCAAGAAGGACTCAGAGATAGTTTTGCCAGTTCATTCCTCTGAGATATAGCCTACAGCACCTGGTATTTGTTTGCATCCAAATACTAACTCGGGCTGACCTTGCTTAGCTACCAAGACAGACGGTATCTGGTGCCTTTAGGGTATTTAGGCCCCATAGTTGCTACTAAGTGAATGTTATCTTGGTAAAGCCCTCTGAGCCTCAATCAGTTTTTTTGGCATGAGTAAGTATTTTGGCATTCTTAGGTAGGGGTGTAGCCCATGGGGGGTCGAGGTAGAGAATTACCCTGCTCCATCTTTATGCAGTTGCTCACTCTTGATATAGATAAATTAATAAGTGGTGAGTTATTGATAGGGGATCGTCTCAGATACACAATTGTGGTTGATGTGCCCTTGAAATTTTGTTTGTTGGAACATGGATAAGCATTTTGAATTTTGATTGTGTTGCTTGAGAGAAACACTACTACATAGTGTGTGATCAAGTGTGCTAGCATTCACACCTGGATTCATTTCCTTCAACAGAAAAGCCAGATCAAAAAGAAATTGGAAAGAAGAGAAGCAAGAATGGTGAAAAGGATAAACTTAAGCCTGGACGAATGTCTGCTGACTTTCCAAGTTCTCTTCAGATGTTTCTTGATGGTAAATTATAAATGATCTTAGGCATATGTCACTGTTCTTTTTAATATTGTACGCTTTATTCTTAGTAATTCATAGTGATATACAGCTGATAAAAACTGCAGCCAAATGGGTCTGCAATAGATAATAGAGACAACACAAAAATTATTTGTTTGTTTATTTATCTATTTACTTATTTATTTATTCTATTTGTATGCCGCCTTTTCTCCTAAAATGGGACCCAAGACACTTCCAAAAAAATGAATGTCAAGAACTTCAAATGGTTACTTGGGAGAATGTCAATATTGGCCCAGATTTCTACCTTACTTTGAATTGCCTGAGCTCTTTGACACTCCAATTCAACCATAGATCATATACATTGCAGTCTTGAATACACTGCTAATATTTGGACTTGCCAGTATTAATGACAACTTTATATGCTACAGTCTTAACAAGAGGCTGATAGGAAGCCAGTCCTCTCTGGCTGTTTGGAATTCTCTAAATAGCACTTTCTCTTTCAAGAGTTGAGATCAAGGGGAAAGACTTCTCCCCTTAACCCCCCCCCCAAAAAAATTTCTGGTTCCCTCTGCAGTACTACACTGAAAAAACACAGATAAATGTGTGTTTACAGTATTTCTAAGAGCACCATTTGTCTTCAGAGACAAGCACACGCTGTCCGTTCATCTTGTTTACAACCAGGTAGTGTTCCCAGACCCTGCTCTACAGGAAGAAAAAAAAAAAGTTTTGAGATGTTTTAAATGCTCATTTGCTTTCACCATTTATTGCCACTGGCAATTTTCTTACTATAGGGATCACTGCCACATTTCTGCTTTTGTTACCTTTCATGTGGCAGTCTTCCTTGCCTTTTCCTTTTGGAGAAGCATAATCTTTTTAAAAAGTTGCATGGTCCACTCCCTCCTTTAACATAAAAAAAACATATTTTTCAAAACCAGAATTGGACTTCAGTACCTTTCAGATAGGGTGGGTTTGGATTTTGGCAGTTTATATAGTCCCGTAGAGAGTCTCATGGGTAGAAAAGTACATCCTGGATCTGTCAAAGTTGCCTATTCCTGTTTTAAATAGAAGCATAGAGAAGATTAAAAAGGAAAACAATTTAAGAAAAGAAAATCCTTTGTATATTGCATTAGGAGAAATACTTTTTTCTTTTCTTTAAGCCCCAGCAATGACTATGTAACAATTTTTAATATGTAAGAATTTTGATTAGTGTAAGTAATTTTATGTTTATAATGCATTTTTACTCTTAAGGTGAACAACATGTATGCATTCAAATGACCATACTGGTCATTACTAAGTAATATCCTGAAACCTGTTGTCTGAAGTAGTTCTATTAATTTGTCGCAGTAAAAAGAACATTGAAAAAAGTGATTATTTTCACTGTACCATTCAGCTTACTTCACTGGAACAGATTACTTCGATAGAGCTACATTGAAGAAAGTGATTTTCACAACTTCATTTATTGTCTGTCATCATAGCACAGTGGTTCTCAACCTGGGGGTCGGGACCCCTTTGGGAGTCGAACGACCATTTCACAGGGGTCGTCGCTCCTCAATCCTGCCCCCCTTTTAAAAGAAGGTGGCCTCACAGCCAATGGGGAGCAGTGCTTCTGAGACCCCTGCGCTGGGGTTCAAACTGCAAACCCCAGGATTCCATAGGATGGTGACAATGGAATAATAGTGCTATAACAGTCCAGTGCAAAAATAGCCAGGATGACTTTCTCCTCTTGCTTTTGTTGTGCATGGACCCTTGGCGCTTGCCACATGCATGTGTTGTGTTCTTCGCCCTGACTGTCTTGCATTCCTCGCGTTTTGTATGTTCAGCGTCCGCACTCCCTTTAAGGGAGGGAGGAAGGGAGGGAGTGAAACAAAACGCGTCTGCTTATGCCGCCGCCATCTTTCCTCTCTCCCTGTCCTTTCCTCCCTGCACCTCCTGTAAAATGTGGTCTGTTTTGGCATTGCCTTTGGGAGTGACTGGCTTTTTGAACTGTGGAAACCCAACATTCAGAACTAGAACTACTGCTTTAATTCTGACATTGATGGATGTTTTCTGTGCTTAAAAAAAGGGGGGGGGTTACCAGTTTTTAGGCGTTAGAAGTCTATCCAGAGCAGTGATTTAGGGCAGTGTTTCCAATCTATTTGATGTTGGAAATAACTAACTAATAATAAATAAATAAATAATAATAAATAAATAAATAAATAATAACAAATGATTTTATGGTTGGAGGTCACCACAACATGAGGAACTGTATTAAGGGGTCGCGGCATTAGGAAGATTGAGAACCACTGTCATAGCACCTAATAAATATATTGTCTGTTACAATTGAGTTGTTACCTATAGTGTTACATGTCTATTTTCTTAACTGTTTAATAGGCTTAATGGTTCTTTTTAATAGGTTCTGTAGCACCACTGCAGCCTCAGATGGTGGCCTATGCTTACTATTTGCCTCTTTATGTGTCTGAAAAAAAGATATTTGTATTAGAGAAAATGGTAAGAGTTTGTATAATTTGCCTTTTAAGTATTAACTAATGTATCAATACTGTCCAGGATTCAGCTGGGTTCTTATGCTAACAGAGGAAGGTCATCACTTATTTACAGTGAAAGTAGTTTCTTCCCCCTCCATGCAGCCCCCACATACTTGTACCTGCAGTAGAATAGCCTCCTATTCTTCCCTTCCCCACAGAAATGTCTATTGTGGCAGGGTTTCCTGCCCTTCTGGAGCAGATATTGAGGGAGTGTGGAGGGAGGGAGTATGAAGAGGGGGAATTTCCCTTTATAATTTGCTGATGGGCTTATCCAAATAGTGCAGGGATGCAACTGAAATATGACCATTCACTATACTTGTTCTGAAGAAGAAAAAATAATTCCAGAAAGGATGTACATCCTAAGGGATGCAAGTTTTATGTCTATGTATGCCTGTTTCTTTGTTTTTTAATCAAACAAAACCCTTACTTACATACTTTATAAAAAATTTTTCCAAGCATGGTACAGTGGTGGATGAGTACTCGGAACACAATTATTTATAATATTTTTACCCTCGACAAAGAGATCTGCCCAGTAGTACTGGAGACTTTCCATGTAGGAACATGCCAAGTTCAAGATGTCCAGCATAATGAAGGACAATCCAAATGTATAATTAACCTACTGACCAGCCAAATTGGCTGATTATCTTTGAGAGAAATAGTCAACTCAAAATATATCTCACACACACACTCACACACCAAAAAAAAAAAAAAAAACCTGGAGCATATTAAAGAATTATGGTCTTAAAATTATAACAGATCTTACAATTGTACTATAATGAGAAAGCTATGACAAAGCCTTCTCTGTGTATTTTGTAGGCGAATTCTTCTGAGAGGCTACGAGAGTATGGTCTTTCTCATATTTTCAGCCATCCTGCACTACTAACTAGAACAAGGTCAGGCCCGCTAGTGGCACCTCCAAAACCGCCATTTGTACCACATTGGAAACTTATCCGCCAAAAAAAAGAAACAATTGTGACAGATGAACCTCAAGGTTTGTCTTTTCCAGGCTCTTCACTATGATTTACTTTAAGAAAGTAAAAAGCAAGCATTTAATATTTGTTTTTTGTTTCTGTTGACTTCATAATAACTGTTACTTTTAAGATCAAGGAAATCATGTACAAAAGTGAACGATATTTTTACCACATAGATCAATAGTGAAATGGGTTGCCTGCACTTGGGATTAAGTAGGATTCAGGCCATTGTGTTTCTAAAAAATTACACCTACGATAGATTAATTTACTAGCGTGGGACCCATTAAAGCCTCAGACAGATTAGAAGCAGGTTATTTAAAGGACTGTCTTTTCCTCTATAAACTTGCCTACCTATTCCAATGTTTAGAGGCCCCTTTGTTTGTCCCAGCAGTTCCTGAAAATAACCCCAGACTTAGTGAAGAACAAGTGTTTTATGCACCATGCCGTCAGCACTTATAGATAATTCTCATATGCATTTTAGCCTTTCATCCATCACTTGAAGGCACTCATTTTTCTAATGAAGGTATTATATGCTAGGATAGTTTAGTAGCTAAAATCCAAATGATATGCAAGATAGATTTGCCTAATAGATGCTGCTAACTTGTATCTCCAGCTGTATCTCTTCAGTAACATATAGTTGGTAGAAAAAGTATTACTTGGTCAGCATTTTCCCATGAATAATACAATATAATGTTGACTGACTTCATAAGATTGTTTTCAAGAATGACAGATATAAGGTATAATTCAAAGGCATAGACCATTTCCTCACTACACTCTTACAGTGCGATTATTCCACTTTCAACATCCTATGGAATCCTGGGGTTTGCAGTTTCAGGAGGGGCTGGGCGAGATCTTACAGCAACTTTGAGACTAACAGAGACAAAGAAATTGGTAGCATAAGCTTTTGTACGCAATGATTTCCTGACACACTGTGCATATTATAACACTGGTTAATACTCCAGCATCATGAGGGCTTTCTTGCTCAGTTTGTTACATTTTATTTCTGGTTCCCAGACAACATCACACTACATTTCAAAAATTCCCTCCAACATTCATATGGTTATCTACTCTCCTTGGCTTTAAGCAATATCTTTCCTCCTGCTTTTGTCCCATAATGACTATCATTAAAACTGACCTTGTCACCTCATCACCACACCCACAAGTTTTGCATTTCTATTGCTGTTCACACATACTACCTGCTCATTTGTAACTATATAGGTTTGTTCCTACCAACTTCACCCCATGCATCTGATGAAGCAGACTTAAGTCTATGAAAGCTTATGCTACCAACTTCTTTCTCTCAGTCACAAAGGTGCTGCAAAATCCCTTTGCATAGTGATAGAAAGTATGGGCATTTTTCTGGAGGCTGTGACAGTGGATAAATGATGTGTGGTGTTAACAATATTAAAAAGTTATATAGCTGAGTGTATTGTGTTGAGGGGATAACACCACTAACATGCAAAAGGATAAAAGGCTACTGGTATTGGTGTCAAATCTTTTGCTAACATATGCTAGTATAGTTCCAGCTATTTGGCTGGGGAGTATTAAGTCTGCACTTCTGCTGGGTAATTTGCATTGCTAATTTTTTGCATATTTTTCATGTGGGCATATTAAGCAGTAGGACTTTAAATCATTATTAAATGCTACAGTGTTGTTGTTGTTTGTGAGAAAAACAGAATCATGTAGATCCCTAGCACATGTGTAGGGATAGCGCTGACTTTACATTGTTTCTGTCACAGTTTGCTGAAAAGCTTTAGCTGTGATAGACCACAGTTATTCCTGTCTGTCCATGGAATGCATTGTGTTAATGGTCTTTCATTGGCTACGGCCGAAAAAAGCAGTAAAGCTGTGCATACAGAGTCCGTTGCATTTGCTGAGACTTAGTTTTAAAAAATGCAGCAGGGCTTGCTGCATAGAAATAGATCTACTACTCATTTGAAACCTAATATAAAGTGTACTAAAATACAAACCAGCAAAACACAAGCTGCAATTTTAACAGTAGGTGTGTCACCTGTATCTGTCTTGCACCAAGGATATCCTATATAAAATACTAAAACAGTTAATTTTAATTTATTAAAGTATTTATTTATTAAAATAAAATATTTATTAACTTTGGAAAATATATTTCAGTTGTAAAAAAAGCATTTTAGGCTCTCAATTCAGAGTAAAAGTGTCTGTGTGGTCAGCTTCACAGAGGATAGTCATCCCCCTCATTTTTATTAAAAATCCAGTTCAGTGCTAAAGAAACATAAGTAGGGAGAGCTTGAAATTAACACTTAACACTTGCATAGCAGACTTTGCAGGCTTATGGGAATCAGAGACACTGTATATGCAGAGAAATTCCAGTGGACATATTCCCGAGATAAATTTTGTGCAGTTATCTTCATATAAGAATTTTATTTTGAATAGGAAAAGTCATATTTTTGAATCACAGAGATCTCCTCTTTTTTTTCTTTATCTTTCAGAACCTGTGGTTAAAAAGCCAGAACAATTTATTGAGCTTTCTAGTCCTTTTGTGAACTACAGACTTTCTGCAATGCCTATACCAAGAGATACGTAAGCATATCAGTTAGTGGACCTCATTGAATTTATCACTACATTCCATTTAGGCAATTTATGGAACAAAAATAGTTCTAATAACAGCATATTCTGTAGGTCACAATACTGTTACCAATTTTGTTGACACCCCCTTGGTGGATATCACCAATTTATGATGGACGTCTCCTTTTTCAGGACTTTTCAGGTTTAGTCCCTGTAGTGGAATATCCCATATTACAATTTTGGTAGTAACATAAAACATGAACTTTTATTTCCAGGTAGCCCTTTGTCCCTTCTGACAGCTGGTACTGTCTGATAAATTTAGGTATATGGTACAAAAATACAGGGTTTCCACTGATTAAATTAAAGGAATAATGAAAGTTTTAAAATAGTAATTATGTAACTGTAAAAATATAAAGATTTACCATACGCTTACATTTTCTCTAGGTTACCATTTTGAAAGGTATCACACATGAACTATACAGATGTTCCTATCCCTTTAAGAAACTGGTCATATCAAAGCACTGTTGTCGCTCTCTGTCCAGTCTTTCACCAATGCGCCTATCAACTCCACCCTAATTAACTCACAGATTGACTATGATGTCTCAGTTTTTCTCTTTTTTTCATTTCTGCTTGGTTGGATTTTTATTTACATGGATAATATAAGGATTAGTTCAATGTTCACTCTGGGCCAGCAGTTGATATTTGGCCCAGATTCGTTGCTACTTACTGGTGTTGGTGTGTACAGCTCTATCTTGAAGGTTGCCTCAGATGTTATGCTTCATGAGCAGACCTGCATAAGCTGTCTCAAGTGCCTTCAACCTTTGCTTGCGGTCTTCCTGCAGTCTCTGCTTTATGTAGTCTCCTCTTGTTTCTTCCTCCACTTCTTTCTGCCTTCTTGATAGCCTTTACTCAAGTGCTCAGCAACCAGCCACATCCTTTACTAGTTGCAAAGAAAGCATTAACAGACAGTTATGAATCGCTTCTAGTCCAACCAATCAGAATGTATTACTTTTTGATTTCTGTATATACAAGGCAGAAACCTCTCACATATATCTAGCTGCCTCCTAGTAAAATATACATTTCTGTCCTACCTTTCAATTAACCTTCACCTCTTATTTCTTGTTTCTAAACAAAACACATCAATACATTGAACTTTTACTCCAGGTAACAGTGGCTTCCTCAGACTTAGTATGACAAATGTAGAAAAAGAGTTACAGTGAGCCCTCAGTATCTGCTGGGGTTTGTTAGCAGAACCATGTTCCCCCAATATCAAAATCTGTGGAGGCTCAAGTCCCATTGTCTGCAATGACATAATAAAATGGTGTCCCTTATGTAAAATGGCAAACAAACGAGTGCTGGAGAGAGCCTGAGGATCTAAAATGGTGGCAGCCTAGAGCAGAGTATGCCTACAACAGTGTAGTGCTCAGCACGCAGCAAAATCAAGGTTTGCTCTTTGGATTTTTTTTAAATATTTTCAAGGAGTGGTTGGTTGAATCTGTGGATGCAGAACTCATGGATATGGGGGACTACCTATCGTCTTATATAGGTTAATTGTATTGCAATAACTGTAAAAATGCCATTATGAATTTCTAGATCTTACTGAGAAATGCAGAACTTTCTAAATGTCTAAAAACAATGAAATCCAACAGAAATTTTGGCTTCAATATTTTTTGCGTACTTTGGCAGAATGGCACTAATATAGTCAGCTTATATTTTTAAAACACTGAAATTTTGTACAACTTAGTTTTCTATGAGAAATTGTCCTTCATCTACAGATACTTGTTTAATGTTATAGAATTTCATTTTTCTGAAGAAGAGCTCGTTTTCAGAATCTTTCTTTTTAGTATTGACTGGTATCTCATTAAAATGCTAGAGAGTACATTTGAACATCAGTTTGAAGTCAATCTAATTATCCTTTGGACACTGAGGATTATGAAACTATTTTTTATTGTATTTAACACTGTTAGTGGAAAACAATTACTTTGTGCCAGACATGGTCAAATATACTAATGCAGTCTAAGTTTTTCCACTGTTGAGCTTGAGCCAAAACCATATACCCCATGAGTGAGAGAGATATTTGGGTAGACTTGGAACCACCCAAAGCTTAGCAGATAATGAAGAGAAAAACTAAGGACTATCCTCAACCCTGCAAGACCCCATAATAAATGACACAGATGTTGAGCCAGGGAGACTAAAAATAGGGTTGGGGCAATAGCAAGAAGGAGCTGGTGCAGAAACAAAACATTAGTTATGCATAAAGATCAGAAAGAACCATCTCATTATCATTTCCTTGTTCACTCAGGCCACCAACAAGCTATTTTTAAATGTCCCTAGGGAAGAAAATGAGAGACTTCCATAGGTATCAATGGAGAAATCGATTATAATAATGTAGCTGGAAGTAGGTGCAATGATGTCATTTTCACCTACCTCACCAAAAAAATTTTTTAAAAAATGATGGAAGCAGAAATCCTCAGATCAAGCTAATGAGGACTGAATATTCTTTAATTTTAGAGATGGATATTTATTTCCTTGTTTTTTATTCAGCCATTTCCCACCATCTACCTTCAAAAAAGGATCACTTCCAACATCCACCCTTCCTTCTGTCACAGAAACTGATGAAAACGTAATTGAAATGTATGGAGACTCAAATCCCATGACTACAGAAGACAATTCTCAGGTTAAAGTTTTATTTCGTATTTTAAGAAAACTGAAAAATCTGTCTGTAGAATAATTTTAAAAAAATATTTCTAAGCTCTTTGCATTTGAATGAATCTGAAAACACTGGTTGGTATCATAATGACATTTTATAAAATGGGTGATCACATTTGTGCTCTATAGTTATTTGTGAGTCATGAGTTACCAAGCTTAATGAAACCCACCAGTGATGTACTATAGCAAGTTGCAACTTGTCATTGCCATTGTTTTTTGGAGACCTTGTTAGGCAGAAAGACGAGAAAGGTTGTCATGCAGGACTCCTTTTAGCTTTGTTAATCACAAACTGTGTAGATGTGATTATTAAGTATAGTAAAAGAAAATGTTCTGTATTTTTGAGACAGATTTAATTATGAGAAGCAGACTTTAGTTAAAGAGACACAGGAAAGGACCATATTTAAGGAAATACACTAAACTTTTAAAATAATGTCAATTTATTTTGCTTCCTATTAATATGTCAGTAATGTTCTAAACAAGATTTTTTTTCTCACTCTGTAGGAATCCACACTACTTTCTACTTTAGTTCCACAACATACTGTTGAAGGATCCACTAAAGGTAATGGTTGAGAAATATATGTTCTCTGTTTGGTTGAATGATATAGAATATGTATTTATTCATTCAGTTTGTTTATTTCCTAAAAGAATTTTTACTTCTTAGTCTCAAGATGGCTTACAAAGCAAAATTAAAAATGTGGGAGGAAACTCTGTAAAAACAGTAACAATGAGCAGGAAAGGATAATTTAAGAACAGTTTGAAATAGTGGTGATAACTGAAATCCATCTATGTTCATCTGCGAGCAGAATGGACTCCTTCATTCTTCCAAAATATGCTCCAGAGTATTGGACTACCTAGAGGAAATTAGTGGAACGTGCAGGATGTGCAGGAAGAAACAGAGGAATGAGGAGAGGAGTGGTCCATTTGCATGACATTAGATGTTGTCGTAAAAAAAAACAGTTAAAAGTGGTTAATATTAAACACACAAAAGAATAGGACAGATTGCAGCTGATACTTAAAAGGTTGCAAATCTACATGTCTGAGGAGATACCTTTACATTTTGGGTGCTACCACTGAAAAGACACTTTAACTGATGTAGTGTAGCGGCTGAGCTTTGTGTCAGGAATCTCTTGCTTCAAATCTCACACCTGCTGTCTAGTCTCATTTCAGGCTAGTTTTAGGCTGGTGTCCAGAAATGAAGGAGTTTTGATTGCCTTGACAGATGACCTAGAGGGAGGTCTGGGGGGTTGCTGTCCTGTTGATCCCACTGTTTTTCTCAGAGCAGCTTTCATGTGATACTTTGAGTCATTTGAGATGGAAGTAGGCAGGATACTGGTAGGGTGGTTTTTCTACTTCTAACTGCAGAGAGACGCATTGCTATATCACTCTTCAGACTTATGGCTATTAAGCTCTGGGATGACACAGGTTTCAACTCTGCTTTATATGGAATTTAATATCTGCATGAAGCCATTTGCCAAGGTTGTTTGAGGGTTTGGAATTTAATGCCGTCCACCTCTTATTTTAACTTGTCATCAAAGCCAAGTGAGGCTGGAGCATGGATGGTGCAATGTAGGGTGGATGGAGGTTCATAAACTGAAACCAGATCCCAATAAGTCAGAGACTCAGTAGCTCTGTGGATTGATCATTGCCAGGTCCTGAAATTCAGTAAGCAATTTGCCCTGCGTGGGACTACAATCTCGTTGAAGGAGCAGGTAAAAATTTTGAGAAGATTCCTGGACAGCCTTAGAGAATAATGGCTGGTCCACAAGCTACAACTATGTCTAGAAAGGTATTACCTGATCTAGTTCATGCACTGGTTATGTCCTGTCTACACTGCTGCAGTACCACTGTGACTGAGATAGGACAGGAAATAGCAACAGATGGAATATTGCTTCACTTTGGTCATTTGTGGAATTTGACAACAGACAAATGGGTACTTCAAGTAGTCACAGTAGGGTACAAGACTGAAGGTAAAATATCTTCCATCACTTTTATTAAAAAACATCCTCAAGACAATTGCACAAAAAAAGATTCAGCATTTGTTGCTGTGACAGAGCCTGTGGATGTGGCTAGTAGAGCAGCTCTAGCAACAGGTGGTGAAATAACCAAATTGGCATTGTCTGAGCAAAACCCAACCCTAGTGAGAGGGAGGGGCTGTTGGTGAGACAACAGAAGGCATATATAAACAGGGAATGTGAATTGGATTCTAGCTTCCTTCAATGAAATTCTTAGTCAGAGCCTTCAGTCAACCAAAGAGGGATTGTCTGAAAGGAGGGTTGTTCCACACTAGTGGCCTAGTATGAGGCAGGGAATAGGATCCTGAGTGGGAAATTACACCTCTGTGCTAAGGGGAGCCAAAGGGGTGTGTGTGGAAGCTTTGTTCTTGAATACTGTGGTGATCTGAAGAAATTAGTTAAACATCGTTGGTGAAGTATTCTTTTGTTTGGATATTCTTCAAAAACCCAATACCTTTTTCCTTGTTTGTTATTTTAATAAATACTTCATTCAATTTTTATAATTTCTGCCTCAACAGAGTATTTTCTTCAGTTTTACTTTTATAAGAACATGCCACCACAGGTTATCGCTCCTTTTTGAATAATCATTGGTAATCTGTGCTTTTATCCACTAAGGTGTTGCTTTTAAAGGGAAAGTAGGTTGAATAAGTGGAAGGGATGGAGCCAGCGTGCTGTAGCAGGATTAAAAGGATGCTGTTACTCCAGACAGGGAGAAAGAAAAGCAGGCCTATCCCTCCATAGTTCCAAATTAGAACTATAGAGCAGCTGCCTCATATTTGAATATTTGAAGGGATTTACTCCATTTTTTCAGTGCTGCAGACTGATTTTGGACTGAAAATTCTTAAATTGATTCATGCAATATCAGAAATGCAGAAAGGAGACCTGGCAAAACATTCTCAAAAGTTGGAATTTGCACAATTACAGATTTAAAGGAGGTCTATTTCCATGTGCTTGTGACTCAAAGTTGCAGGCAATGCCTGATATTTTATTATAACATTCTTTTTAGTTTGGTCTCTGCACCTAGGATATTCACCAAGGTATTAGTACCAATAACAGTGTTCCTGGGATAGCAGGCATTCAATTGTTCCCTGACTTCAACAGTAACTTGTTGAAATCTGGACACAGAGAGAAGACTGAGGAAGACCTGAGAGTAACATTAGGATGTTTATAAAAGCATGTTTTCCTGATAAATTGCAAGAAGAATCACCTGAGAACAACAAAAATCCTGACTCAGTTAGGAGCAGAAATAGATACAAGGAAGGGCTGTGTTTCTTTCAAAGGAAAAGTAGGAGAAAATAAAACAAGAGATGGTAAAATCACAAGAATGAAGTTCATTGAGATTTGATAATGAGAAGGTTCTTGTGAAGAATGAACTGGTGGATCAAAAAAGACTTCCATTTGTACCACAGAGCAAAGTAACAGAAGAAATGCAAGTCTCAACAGATGGTGTACAAGCCATCTGGAGAGAATGGTCAAAAACAGAAAACAGAAATGAAACTCAATATAAATCTCCTGGAAATGAGATCAGTCACATTGGCATTATTAATATTTGTGTCCATAATAAATAATTAGAATGTATAGGGGTATACAGTTAATATAAGAGTAAAGGCCTACCCAAAGGGCCTTGTGATCTCAGCAAACTGACTTGGACCAAGTAGTTATGATCCTTATCAGCAGTTTATCTGAAAGGAACTTTGAATTTTTTTAAAAAAAATATACGGTAATCTTTATTCAAATTTACAATCCATTTTCTTATTAAAAAACGTCATTACAAACAACACATCGTAAACCACAATCATACACTGTTCTCTTAACATAATCTTAAACCAGATTTACATTATCCTAATCCCATCCACCCATCCTTTTACTCACCCATCCATCCCCAGGAGAGAGATATTCTTCCCCCTGTTACTTCTTTCAATCTTCTCTTCGTTCCAATCAAGTTATCACACACCAACTTTCAATCTACCACTCTTTCGAGTTCCATTACCTTTTGTCTTTCTAAACAAAAAGGCATCCTATCTTTTCTATGATCTTTTAAAAAGTCATCCTTTAACTTCCTCGATATCATATGGACCCTATTACCTCGTATCTTTACAATGTTTCTCCTATTACCTCTCCCCATTCCATGACTTTTCCTTTATTACCCTAGATTATTTACTTATTCCCGCCACCTTCTGATAAATAATTCTACTTAAATGAATAATCATATTTTTATCGAAATTAAATTATGTTCTTATTTTCTAAACCGTTATTTTATACCAGTTTTTATATGCTTTCTTCCCACAATAACGTTTTTATAAGAATTGTTACTCTTCTCATGCATTTTCTTATATTACAGATGTCATCCTTTTATATCAGTAGTTCAATCCTTCTTAATGTCCGCATTTTTTACTTATCTTACTTTATACCAAATTTCCTGAAACCATACTTCACCTCTTAAGGTTTTCTGCTTCCATATACTCATCTATTTTTCTCCACCTCTCCACCTGACGACCCTGCATGTTTCCTCTGAGTATTCCAGTCAGTCTGTCCATTTCTTTCATTTCATATATCTTTATTAACCAATCTTCTACTCGGGGTGTATCTTTGCTTTTCCAGTTTTGGGCATAGCATAGTCTTGCCGCAGTTATCATGTATAAAATAAGTCTCCAGTGTTTCCTATCCGCTATCCTTCCTATTTTTCGCGTCATGTTCAAGTGAAACAGTTCTGGTATCAGGGGAAGATTAATCTGCAATATATCTTTCATCTTCCCATGAATTTCTTTCCAATAAGATTTGGCTCTCTCACAGGTCCACCATAGGTGGTAAAAAGTACCATTTTCATTCCTGCATTTCCAACATCTATTATTCTTTAATTTATATATCTTGCATAGTTTTGCCAGGTCTAGGTACCACCCGTAGAACATTTTAACATAGTTTTCCTTTAATTTTTGACAAACTGAGAATCTATTCGTGACTCTCCAGCTATCTTCCCAGTATTCTAATTGAATTTCATGTCCAACGTTCTTGGCCCATTTCACCATGACCTCTTTAATCTGTTCAGCCTCCAACTCCTTTTCTAACAATAGATTATATAGTTTAGAAATCAATTGTTTATTGGGACCTAATATTGTTTTGGCAAAAATATCTTCTTTTTTCGTTGGTTCAATACCTTCTAATTTTTTGTCCATCACAAATCTTTCCTTCAATTGCCTACACAGGAACCAATGGCATTTAAAACCTTCCGCTGCCAACATTTCTCTCGATTTCATCTTTTGTTCTTGCCTCTGGTCTTCTGTCAATAGGTTGTCATAACGAATCCAGATATCACCAGGGTCTCGCCAACTACCATAGAGCGCTTCATGAGGAGAGAACCATCTAGGTTTTTTCAGATAGTATTTTTTCTTGAATTTTTTCCATATCATCAGGATATTTTTTTTTAAGCAGAAACAAGATCCAACTAGGAGATTTTGTTTTGTTTTTTTTACATGAGAAAGTGTTCTATTCATTGCAGAAATATTGTGGGGGTTTCATAGTGTACCTGTTTGCCTCTGGAGAAAATTTCAAAGTAAGACTTTTTTTCAATAGATGGAAGCTAGGTGAGAATGTCATGATGCCTTAGCAGTGACATGGCTGGAGGGTCTACTTTTCCTCCAATGCCAATTATATAAAAGGCACTGATAAAAATAAGGATGGAGGGAGCACAAGTGATCTTAATCACTCCTCGTTGTCCTTTCAGACTGTTTTCATCTTCTGATAAGCATGTGAATAGAGGATGCTTGGCAACTGACTCAAAGACCAGACTTGTTAACATAAGCACCCAAATCCACAGAGGTTAAGATGAACTGCATGGAGGTTTAGTGACCAAGTTTAATGAAACAGACATATTTGGAGTCAATAACTACTATATTAGCTTCAAGAAGATAATTTACGCTGAGCATATGTAAAAAGAGCAATTCAGAAGTAGCTGTGATAGAAAAGGTACAAATAAGAGAGGTTTTGGCCTTCTTGCAAAAGGGAAGAAGTAAAGATCTGAGGCCTGATACTTTGAAAAAAAACAAATAGTGGCTTTGTCATCAGTTATTTCAATTAAAGGGGTTTTTCCATGTGTTCATGCTCATGTGAAAAGATTTTTGAGGAGACCAACATTCCAAGCTTCATCTACAATTCATAGATTTCTTGCATGGGATTTGAACTGAGTGCTGAATACATTAACTAATCTTCTGTCTGAACCACTTTGGAATGTTTTTAAGATTGCTATCTTTTAAAGTGGTGTTTCTAGTCATAACTTTGAATATGACTAGATTGCTTTGCTGGCAGTAACTCCTAATATATGTAGAATTGAAAAAAGAAAAATTATCTTTAACCATTGATTTGTCACCTTCTACGCCCTAGAGAGGGTCAGCTTTTACTGAGAAACAGACAAATGAACAGACGTTTCTTGGTTCAAAGGCTAGGCCAGAGGCCAGATTTATTCAGTACAAAAGTACAAAAATATAACAGTATTTAACAGCTGCAGCTGGGTGCCAAAATGAGGTTGGAACAAAGGATGGGGGCCTGGCAAGGCCTTTTTATCCAGGTAAACAACAAACACTCCCACTGTGGCATTTTTCTACCAATTACAGGCCACCTGCCCCATATTAGTTTAAGTCCAGAAGCTTCCACCCATATATGGAGATGTCCAGAGAACAGGTAACAGAAGGTTTCCTCCAATCACAGACTACTTTCCAAATAAGGTAATGTCCAGAGAAAGGGAGACGCTACAGGTGAGGTAGCCATGTGACAGACATGGGAGGGGCTAGGACTTCCTGTATCTATGTGGAGTATGTGGTGTATGTGACTTCCTCCCAGTTTGTAATGGAGTTTGGTTTTTCTCCACTCACAGTTTCGTACTTTGTGCCTAAGAGTTTGACATCAAGATGTGTGGAACTTTTATCCAAGTAGGCTTACCTACTTTTATCCAAATCCGATAGATACTTTAGAGGAAAGATGGTATTTTTAGATGTGAGGAGAGAGATGAAAGTCTACGTAGAAAGGACATTCAGAGGCATTATTTTGTCTTTTTTCATCCTCTAATGTTGGGGGCCAGAGCATCAAAGTTGATGATTTCAAGATGGTTAAAGAGTTTTATTTGTTTATGCTAGTGTTATAGATCTCAACAAGTATGGGTACTTTCTATCAGATCTATGGCAACAAAGATAGTATGTAAGGTGTCTCAGTGTTATAGGGCAACAACAGCCACTACACAACTTTGAGTTGTGAGTTTTAGGTATACCCCACTGGTTGTGCATACCTCCCTCAGCCATCCTGAGAGGTTGAAACTTACCATGAACAGTCATGTTAGGAATGCTGAAGAAACAATCCATCCTCACCCAGTGCCTGCATGTTAAACAGAGAGTGAGAGACAGATTCTGTCATCGTCTTCCTCTCCTCCTCCTCCACATTATTTTGTCCAAAATATTCTATATAGAATATTCTATAGCTATACTTTACAATGTTACTGAACAAGACTGTGTAATAAAATTGATAAAGAAGGGAGAGGAGTCAACAGATGAAATAGATTAGAACTTTTGATCCTGCCCCAATCAGCTGGCCTAAGGGAATGACCCACTGGTTCTGAATTGTTCCTTCAGCTTTCTTAGAATTACCATTCACTGTAGGTATTAACCTTCCGTTTTATCTAAAAAAAATATGTCCCACACTGTATGTCAGGTTTTCAGGACGGTATAGAATAAAGTTATTTGGAACAATGTAAAACAATAAGAATCATTTAACACATAAAACAGTCTAAAAACAGATAAAAACCATATAAACCCACTCTGCAGAGTTTATCCATCCACGTCATGGTAATGTATGCCAGGTCAGCCCTTTCATCACAACCAGGTAATGGAAGGTGGTTTTATTGTGGACAGACCTGGTGTTCAGTAGCAGCACCAAGAGACTAGATGATGGCTGACAGAGCAACCTGGATCTTGAAAGACAGTACCGAAACATGGGATGCAGTTCAAGTATATATCCTACCTTTCCCTTCTCTGGCTAGCCAACCCCCAGCACCATACCTCCTTCTCCTTGAGATTATACCATTGGAGGCATCTCATCCCCCCACCCCCCCATGAGATTTGCTCAGGCACCTGTACAAATAAGACAAACACACAACTATACAACAAAAATTATCAAAGTGCCAATGGAGCAGGGCAGACACATCAATTGCAGTACTCACCTCTCACCTCAGTAATGCCAGTTCTTCTTTGTGGTCTCTGACTCACATGAATAGGTCTTTGTAACCTAAAGCTAAAGTTGAGTAGCTTGACAGGTGTCCCTGCCCCTGTCACTACAGTGTATTCCCAGCCTGCCATGCTATTGTCCCCTCAGTTTTTTTCTGTCCACTAGAAGAGCAACTTCTGTTCCAGGGTTCTCCTGCTGGGTAGCTTCCTATTTTGTTTCTTCTTCTTTACTGTCACTCTCTTCTTGCGCCAGAAGGTTTCCCTCTTGCCATGCTTGCACTGCCATGCTTGCACTGGCTTGGGAAGGGACATATATTCCAGGAGTGCAGCATTTGTAGGGCTTTCATCTCCCAGACTCTCAAGAATCACTCACAATGTCTGAAAGTCCACTGTTGGTAGAAGTCCCTCCAGGAAGCTGAACAGGCAGCAACTAGCCACTCCTTGTTCTTCATGTCCGTGATGGCCTTGAAGCCAAAGTATCTTAATACTGCCCCAAGATGGAAGATTCCATTGGTATTGACACTCCTGGAACTGACAGATTTAACAATGGCTATGGAACCTGCTGACATTACTAGGAGTCACAAACCCCACAAGCTCCCTCACCTCAGTAATGCCAGTTCTTTCCACAGTCTCGCAATCTGGGACCTTGGAAAAAAGCCTCAACAGAATCTATCACACTTTAACTGTGGGTGATAGTGTCTCACCAGACCTTGCCTCTCACACAAGTTTTCCGTGCAGTCTTCAACTTAAAGGATTAAAAGGATGGTGTTCCTGCCCCAGGTCTTCCTGAAGTAGTTTGCTGAAGTAGCAAAATACTCCCAGTGCCAGTCACTGCTTTATATCCAACAGTGGCCAAGAAGGTGATGGTATTTGGATGGAAGGAAGCAGCTGGCCTTGATTAGCACACTTGGACTTGAGCCTGTAAAATATTCTTCCCTGCCCCATTCTCCTAATACCTCTTGGCCAAGGTTCAGTAGATTTAGATTGTTCCTTAAGATCCTTACACTAGCAAGTTAAGATATGCTTAAACTTTCACTCATAAATAGGTTTCCATATAGAAGTGTGTAAACCCAATCAAGTTATTGATGGCTTGTGGTATACAGTTTAGTGTGCCTTCCTGGATTCATGTACTTTCTTATTTGAGTGGCTAGTCACATATGCCTTACCATTCATACAAAACATTATTTCTCAGTATGGTATTTATGAAGAATATAATCTCAAAGCTTCTTTCTATGTATTTTGACTTAATGGTATGTGTTAAACTGTTTAACATCATACTGAATCAGTGAATGGTGCTATGTCAAAATGCTTTACTGTAACTTCAACTTCATATAAAATGTCAGGGCATAAAATCATAAATCAAAAACGGTGAAAAGTGAAATAATGGGTTTTGCTTAAGGCACTCATTTATTTGAGGGGAGTGTTTTGAAATCAACAGGCCTTTTAGTCAACAAAATTTTAAAAAAACCAAAATTGGAATTTGCAAATGATAATATAGTCCACCTATCAAATACCTTACGTATTGTCATTGTTCAGTGACATAGAATTACAATCCATTACAGACATCACTCATCACTCAAATATATTCTCAAACCAGCATGTGCAAAAAAATGTATGCTGGCTAAAGGCTTGATTGTAAACCACTTTGCTTCTGTATCAGATGAAAATACTTTTTAAAGCTATTCATGAAAGCTGGGGCTGCTAAAGTGAATTAAATGCATAAACAGAGGCTTATGAGAAAATAGTATACTAATCATTCTTAAAAAGATGAGGAATGGAAATATTACTAATATTCAATAATTAAAATATTATTTTAAAACTATTAATCAAGACTAAATATCAAATAGTGATCAGCTTCTTTTATAATCTGTATTATTTGTCTACGATTATATAAAGTTCACTGATAAAGTGAAATTATAATAGTATAAATAATTTTTGTCGGGGGAGGAAGGGAAAATGCATTTCAAACTGCAGGTACATATACACTTTGTTTTCTAATCTTTGAGACTGCAGATATTTATAAATGACTTATCCTCTTTTGTAAATACTTTTAAAATTATGCAAAGAAAGTATCTGAGCTTTTTGCTCGATTTCAGTGGCCACTCATGATCCAAAAAGGGGTATATGGCATCTAAATGTGTCTCAACTAAAACTGAATTTGAATGTTAACCTTTAGCTTACTCTACAAGAGTAGAAAGTAAAACTATTAATTCTTTGGCTTCAGTCCACTTAAGTCTCATTAATGTTTTTAAGTGCTGTCAAGCTAAAGCATTAGCCATAGCAATTTTGCACATTTTGGGGGAAGGGAGTGATACCCCTTTCCATTTAAATTTAATTTTCAAATGGAAGACAAATTTTGAGAATGTGTCTTACTGTAGATATGAAACATCCAAGCTTTCTGCTCCCTGTCTCCCACCCACCCCCCAGACATTGTTTCAGTCATAGCTCTGATTTTAATTTCTACCTCAGAATATTGAAGTTCTATGCCACAATCTCTCAGGAAATTTTCCTTTCTAGTTTCTACCACTACTGCTATTACTCTTGTTATTTTAAAACATACCCCACACATTTTCCAGAAAAAAAAGAAAGAGCTGTACGTGTTACAGATCAATAAAATAACCAAACAGTATATAAAACAAAGTGATCAATTATGCATGAAAGAGTAATAATAAGAAACAAACATTAATATAAGAAGCACAAACATCAAATAGCTAAGTTTTGCAAGATCATGGTTTTTATCTGTAGCTGATATTCATCTGTTCTATGAACACAACACAGGAGAGGGAAAATAAGAATAAATTTCAGAAATGCCCATCATTTCCATGGCAACCAATTGTTTGCCTTGAGGAGATCTGTTTATTTGAGCCATTTTCATTTTAATAATTGTGAATTGTGCTTTACCTCCTCTTTGCTGGTGGAGAAGCCTTCTAATGGGATGAAAGACACACCAGTAAGATGTGGAAAGTCAGAGCCAGAAGAAGAAAATAATTTTTTAGCAAGTATAGTCTAGATGTATATGTTTCAGACCTGCTTAGCCTTTTTCACAAGTCATGATTGCAGGCATCAGCAGCTTTGGAAGGGCAAATCCTTACAAGGGTTTTGTCCAGAAGTCCTTTTCTTCTTCATGGTCTCTGTGACTCACACAAATGGGTTTTGCACCTGCGCAGAAACAGCTTTTGGAATCTTCTAGAGCCTACTGTTGGCGTTTTGGTAGTTGACCCATCCCCCATCCCCTCAGGGTATATAAGCCCCCGCTCCCTGTAACGGTCTTCAAAATATAAGCAGCCTCAATACAAAAAGCAACAGTCAGACCAGAACAAAGGTAGAGTTTGACAACCAACATCGCAAGATCTTTCTGACAAATACTGGCCACCAACAAGGACAAAGCATCTTTTCTGTTGTAGACTTGCATACTGACAAGCAACCAAATCTCCTTTCCAAACCACTGTTTGGAGAAAGACTAAGCTATCATGCCAATGTTCGGTCGATAATTACCTCAGATTCTTGGGTTCTAGACATTGTAAGGTTTGTTTATGCCATAGAGTTTTGCTGCTTACCAAGGACAGGTCAAATAGGAGAACTATGTCCTCTCCAGAGCTCCAGGAAGAGATTTCAACACTGCTTCAAAAAGAGGCAATAGAAAGAATCACTACAACTCAATTGAAAAGAAGCTTTTCTTCGAGATATTTTCTGGTGAAGAAGAAAGATGGCGGTCTTCGACCAATGTTGGACTATATCTGACCAAAAAGATTCAGAGTGATGACCTTGACTTGCCATTTTTCCACTCTTAAAAAAGTATGATTGGTTTGCAACCTTAGATCTAAAAGATGCATATTTCCATGTAACCTTAAGACCAGAGCACAAACGGTTTCTTGCCTTCACTGTTGGAAGGCATGCCTATCATTTTCGTGTTCTTCCTTTTGACATAAGTACAGCTCCGAGGGTCTTCACAAAATGCATGTCCATTGTCGAGGCTTTTCTTTGTCAGAAAGGTATCATGGTGTTCCCGTATATAGACGACTGGTTAATAGTGGCACCCTCTCAAAACCAACTATCCATGCATCTAAGGACCGCCATTTGTCTTCTGCAGAAGTGAGGTTTAATGATAAATTACAAAAAGTCAACCTTGGTACCATCGAGGAAAATCAAACACATTGGAGTGGTATTGGATTCAAGAATTTGAAGAGCCTTTCTTCCACAGGACAAATGGGAAAAGATTCTGGGCTGTCTGACAAAAATGCAACAACTTCGGAGAATCTGAGTGAAGTTGATACAGGTTGCACTAGGACTGGTGGTGTCAACTACGCTTGTCACACCATGTGCAAAACTAAGAATGAGACCATTGCAGCAGTGGTTTATACACTGATTCAAATCCTATTCAAGACCATCATCTCAAGTACCTCATGGTACTGAGGAATATTCTTGCGTCTCTGGATTGGTGGACAAAGCCAGAGAATGTGCTGAAGGGAATGCCATTCCTTCCTCGACCACCATCGCTTTCAGTGACAACAGATTCGTTAATGAAAGGCTGGGGCGCCCACCTTGGAACACTCACAATACGAGGTCTGTGGACAACTCAGGAGAGCAATCTCCACATCAGTGTTTTGGAATTCATGGCAATACTGAAGGCACTCCGAGCATTTCAGCGCTACCTATGTGGAAAGTCAATTCAAATTGTGGCAGACAACACAACAGTAATGTATTACATAAACAAACAAGGAGGGACTCGGTCACGTGTGTTGTTGGACCTATCAGTGCAACTATGGGAGTAGTGTCTAGCACAACAGATTCTTCCATCAGCTGTCCATCTGACAGGGGAGCAAATTGTCCTGGCAGACACTCAGCAAAACACTGTGGTCGTGCCACGAGTGGATGATCAACAAGGAAGTGATTCACGACGTGTTTGTAAAGTGGAGGATTCCTCACATAGACCTCTTTACATCGAGACTGAACAACCAATGCAGACTGTACTGTTCCCGACACTCAAAGGGGCATCAGACTCTGGGAGATGCCTTTCTCTTCAGTTGGATGGGACCGAGGGTCTATGCGTTTCCACCATTTCACTTGACAACGAGGGTTATTGCCAAAGTTTGCCAGGACAGAGCAAAGGTGATATTGGTAACACCTTGGTGGTCAAGGCAGTCATGCTTTGCCACTCTCCTTCAGCTGTCTCAAGGACGGTACGGGGTGCTGCCGTGCAGGCAAGACCTGCTCAGCATTCACAACGGTACCATTTTCCACCCCGATGTTCATACATTGTGTTTGAACCTGATGTTCAAACTTACCTGATGTTGTGAGAAAGATTGTATTGGCTGCACATAAGCCCTCAACACTGAAGTCTTATGCGTACAAATGGGGTAAATTTTATGATTATTTAAAATAGGAGGGTGTTTCTCCTACATCTTGCAACAATGTACATGTACTGTCTTTTCTTGCAGAGCTATCAGCTCAGGGTTTGTCTTTGTCTTCAGTGAAATGTTATTTAGCTCCAATTTCTTGTAATTTTCAAAGATAGGGTAAACTATCTTGTTTTCTGAATCCTTTGATTAAGTGGTTTATCCAAGGTTATAAAAACTTATATCCTCCAAGTCAACCACCTCTTCCGGGATGGAATTTGAATTTGGTGCTGAAACAACTGGCTGCTAAGTCCTTTGAGCCTGTGGCCACTTGTGACACGCACTTACTCTCATGGAAAACTGCCTTTTCAGTTGCGATAACATTGGCAACGAGGGCTAGTGAGCTATGTGCACTTAGGGTTGATCCCTCTTATTTGAGATTTCACAAAGATAAGGTAGTGTTAAGAACTGACACAACAATTTTGCCAAAAGTGGCGTCATACTTCCATCTGAATTAAGATATAGTGTTACTGGCTTTCATGCAGAATTCTGGTTCAGACTTGGAGAGAACTCTGCATTGTTTAGATGTTAAAAGGGTATTGGCATTCTATGTTCAATGCACTTCTTCAATTAGAAAGTCAAATAAGTTCTTTGTTTGTTACTCAGTATGCAAACAGAGCAACCCAGTTTTGCCGCAAAGGCTATCTAAATGGGTGGTATCCACTATTAAGCTGTCCTATGAATTAGCAAAAAAGAAACTCCCTGATTCTATACGAGCTCATTCCAAAAGATCTGTGGCAGCTTCTGCAGCTTTCTTGCATGGAGTATCTCTCCATGAGGTTTGCAAAGCAGCTACCTGGTCTCAGCCTCTTACATTTATTAGTCATTATAGAGTTGATAACCAGTCTAGGAATGATGCATGTTTTGGGAGAGCTGTATTGTTTGCCTCTGTTGGATAAAGGACACAATATTGTCTGTTTGCTAATAAATGTTATTGATTATCTTTTTATCCCACATCTTGGTGATGACTGGAAAAAAAAAAAGAAAGGAAAAGAGGAAGGAGAAGGGGAACAGGAAAGGAAAATGGAAAAACTGGAAGTTGATATAAGTGCTTTTCCCAGCAGCATGACATACCCACCTCCTTTCTCATCAGCTTGCTAGTCTCTCATTTGTGTTAGTCACAGAGACCACAAAGAAGAAGAGCAGGTTGCTTCCCTGTAACTGTGGTTCTTTGAGTGGTCATCTGTGAACTCACACAACCCCTCCTTCCTCCCCACTATGTCCTGCTGCACGGTGGCTCTGTTGCTCCTACATGTGCAGCAGTGGAACTGACTGTTACGGAGGGCAGAGGCTTATATACCCTGAGGGGATGGGGGATGGGTCAACCGCCAAAATGCCAGTGGTAGGCTCTAGAAGGTTCCGAAAGTTTCTGCGCAGGCACGAAACCCATTTGTGTGAATTCACAGATGATCACTCGAAGAACCACAGTTACAGGGAAGCAACCTGTTCTTCTGTACTCCAGAGTGTCCTTACACAGTACTGCTGGGTATATACCAATCCCCCCTCATATCTCTAACAAAAAGATATCAACCATGGCCATGCCAGTTGTACAGCCAGCTTTTTGTGCGTTAGATGTGGGAAAAAGCTGTTTCTGTGCTGCAGTGACAGCAGTAATATCTGAAATCTCCTAAGCATACATTCCTTAATAAAGCTCCATTTATAATAGCATGCTCATAACAAAACACAGGACAAAACACAGCCACGTAGCAGAAAATAGACTCTCTTCTCTGTGAGTTTTGTTCTCTGGAGCCTGGAGTTAGTAATAGGTACTGTTTCATTATCTCTAGCCTCTTACATTATTTCTAGATGCAGAGAATGAGGATAATGTCAAATGTGGGTTTTTGTTTTTTTTTTGGTTTTTTACAGAAAAAAAGCATGCTGTTTGTTTTGTTGTTGCTGCTGGCACAAAGCTAGAATAAGTCAGGATCTCTTACCCATGAAAGGTAGCTATTCTATGTCGATTAGAAATTTCCCTTGGGACCAGTGAAAACAGAGGGATGCACTCAATAGAGATTGAAGTCATTGCTGCTTGGTCAAAATTATTTACTAGTATCCATTGCCCTGTGAGTCAGTATGGTCTACTGGTTAAGATGTTGAACTAAAACTGGGTCAGATCCATATTGATGGGTGACTTTGTGCAAATCACACTCTCTCAGCCTCAGAGGAAGACAATGGCAAGCCTTCTCTGAACAAATATTGTTAAGAAAGCCCCATGATAGGCCATAAATCTGAAATGACTTGAAGGCACACAACAACAATCTTTTGTCCACTAGCAATATTAGCACATATCATCCCTGCCCTGACTGGAAAGAAAACACTAGAGTCTAAAAGAGAGGAATGGAGAGAGACAGAATGAAAGGAATGTAGCAGCACCTTTATAACTAACTGGTCTTTATTTTAGCATGAGCTTTCATGGATATAAACCCACCTCTTCAGATGCAGTACAGAACAATATCCAGGTCTCAGGATATAAAACATATTTCCACAATTGTGGGAGAGGGATGGAATGTAATAGGTTCTGGAAAGATGCAAATCATGACCCTTGCCCTCAAGTTTCAAAGGACTGCATAATGTGATTCAGGTCTTTCAGATATGTGAAAGCAATAAATCTGCTTACCAAAAGTCAATTTCCCTGGGTTCAAAACAAACAAAAGAAGATTACTTTTGTTATATGTTCAGTAGTGAGGACTCTTCTATTAATATATGTAGTATGCCATGAAAACATTGTTCATACATCATCTAAGAGATTGGAATTTGTGAATACAATTCAATTTAGCTGTTTCTTTTTCTGCTTTTCCTTTGTAATTTCCTTGTTCACAGGCTGCAACCTGTAAATCTCATACTCTATGTCCAGGACAGTTGAAATGTTCAGCAACTAGTTTTAGGGTATTGCCATTCTAATGTCAGATTTGTGTCCATTTATTTTCTTGTATAGAGATTGTTCTGTTTGTCAAATGTTGCATATAGAAGGCATTGCTAGCACTGGATGGCATATGTCACATTGGAGGAAGAGCAAGAAAACGCACCTCTGATGTTGATTATTGGCTTCTCTAATATTACTCCCAGAATAGATGTGGTGACAGAATTAGCAGCTGAATTTGTTACAGGATCTTGTCACTGTATCACCATCTATGTTATATATCTGTTAAAACAGAGATAGGTAGCTATCCCAGCTCCAGGCGGCTACAGACAGAGAGACTTGGGAGAGCCAGATTTCCCCCATCCTTTCATTCTGGGTATTTTTAAAAACAAATTTTGGTGAAAAAATCTCCCCACGCACTCTGTTCCTGGATTGCTCCTTTATAATTAAAGGGTAATAGCAGTTTTCCATAACAATGTGTTCATTCACAAGTGAATTCCATCACTTCTTTATATTAATGTGATTTTTTTTTTACAAACACATACAATAGATATTTTATTCCCAAATAAATAATTTCAATGCATGTCTTCTCAAAATATAGAATTCTAAACATATTTCCTCTCAAAATATACATTTTAAAATGTATCTGGATATCTTGTTTTCAAATCAAAAAGAGTACCAAACCATCAGGGAAGTGCAAAGCTTTTTGATTCATATCTTGATCCAGGAAGATGAGAAGATTCAAAGGTCCTTAAACATAATACACAAAACATTGGTGAGATGGACTTAGAGGAGGCAATTTCTTAAAAATAAATCATTTGGAAGTATGGTGGGGGACAGTGTACTCTATGAGTATTATTGTTTCTAGCTTCTCTATTAGGGAATAGATAACATCAGAAGCAGTGAGTCTCAGTATGCTTTAATGTTGACCTAGAGAGACCTCTAGAGGTAAAAGCACAGTCTGCAGCTTTTCAATCACTCAAGACTTTTTGTGGATTGGATCAAATGTTCCCAGCTATTTCTCCATATTAATTTCAATTAATTCACAGTGTTCAAAACTTGTGGTGTTCCAGTTGTTGATGGGTAACTTTCATTAGCCCTCACAAGAATAACCAGTGGTAAAGAACAATGGGATTATAATCCAACAACTTCTGTAGGGCAATGTTTTAAGTTTTTGTTTCAAGCAAGGATAGAGGAGTTCTTTTTGGCTCAATTCAGATCACATCAGTACCTAAACTTCCTTAATATCTGAGGGGAAAGTCTGTTTCTGAGAATTATCTGTTGTAATGTTAGCACGTGTGTATGCATGAAATCCTGCACACATATTCCTTATTGTTTTTGACACTGGGAACTGCATGTTTGACTGCTCCTTCCAAACTCTAGCAAAAACAAGGACACTCCAAGGAAAGACTACATTTTATGTGGAGGACTACAACAATATAAAAGGAAAGATGTTCATCAGACAAAAGACTGCTTTGTCAGATGGTCTGGGCACATAGTCAATCAATGACAGTTTTATCAATAGTAAGGAGTTAGCATTAAATCACTTCCTTTCCTAGGGCTACACAAGAACTTTGCTTAGTTTCTGAGACCTTTCTTGTCCTCCAGAAAAACTAGAAGCTCTCCCCCATCAGAACTAGGGAAACTACTACTCATAGAAGGGACCAAAATTTCTTTCTGTATATGTACATGGATGCTATATTTGATATGTGGTTGTTAAGAATATACTGTAAGATTTTTGTGCATATAAATAGTAATGCTTGATCACTGCCTTTGTTCTTTTGATCCCTCTTATGGGTAATGGTACCCATTTTTCTCTTCTTCTCCTTTGAGCAACAGAATTTTGGTTAGTGAGGATAAGATAAAGGACCTACACCATCATGGCACCCACACTGTGAAATGGTCTTCTCAGAAAGGCATTAGCTTTTTTTTAAATTACATGTTGGAAACTGCAGATATTGAAGTTTCAGAAGGCATTGTTTAGTTAATTCTCTCAGCATCCCTTTCCCTCTTTCTCACTGTCTCTTTGTAATGTCCCATGACAGTCTGCTCCATTGGTGTTTCTTTACAAGAAATTTTATGTTTAGCCAAATTCTGCTTCCATTTGTTTTCCACCCACTGATTGTAGTTCTGTCCTTTAGAGCAAAAGAGGGCAAATCCATTATCTCTCCTCCCTGACAGTCTTTCACATATTTGTAGTCTATGTCAATTATTTACTCTTACTCTTCTTTTCTCGAAGATAAAATAGCATATGCATCGAATCCATTTTCTTCATAGGATTGTTTCTAGACCCTTTACCATCTGGTCACCATTCTCTGGTTCAGTCCTGGGTTGTCACTGTCTTTCTTAAAATACGATGCCCAGAACTGGTTACAGTACTCCAGATATGACCTGACTACAACAGAATAGTTGTTGCTGTTTTGTTGTTGTTGCTACCCACATCTCCCCCAGGCTCGAGGCAGGGTACAGCACAGATACAATCAAAAACAAGTCATGATTAAAGTACACTAAAACACAAACCATTTAAAATACAAATATACCATACTTAAAATCATAATTAAAAGTACAATTAAAAGTAGAAGTACAATTAAAGGTGCAATTAAAATACAATTAAAAGTACAATTAAAAATAGGCTAGGTAGGCGTGCTGGAAGAGATAGGTTTTTAGTACTTTTTAAAATTCAGACAGCATATGTTGCTGTTGGATCTCTTCCGGCAGAACATTCCACAGTCTGGGGCGGCCAACCAAACAGTCCTCTGAGTGACCATTGCCGGTCTAGTCCTGGACAGTTTAAGTGAAGGGCCCCCAAAGAACCTAAGTGTATAAGGAGGATTGTGTGGGAGGAGGTGATCCTGCAGGTAACTTGGACCCAAACCAGGTAGGGCTTTAAAGGTAATAACCAGCACTTTGTACTTTGCCTGGAAACTAATTGGTAGTCTGTGGAGTGATTTTAATATCGGTGTGATATGTTCACTCCTCACTGTTCCTGTAATCAATCTGGCTGCCATATTTTGAATCAGTTGGAGTTTCTGAACTTGGTACAAAGGTAGCCCAATGTACAGCACGTTGCAGAAGTCCAGTCTTGAGGCTACCAGCATGTGCGCTACCATCATTAGGTCGTCCAGTTCTAGGAAGAGGGGCAGTTGGTATATCAGCCGAAGCTGACAATAAACACTCCTGACCATTGCATCTATCTGAGCTGGCATTTGGAAGGATGGATCCTGGAGCACTCCGAAGCTGCAAACACAGTCTTTCAGGGGGAGTGTGGTTGGTTGATGCACCAGGACTGGTTGATGCACCTCCAGCCCCAGATTAGGACTCTTAATAGCAAACACCTCTGTCTTTTGTAGATTCAGTTTCAATTTGTTTTTCTTCATCCAGCCAAGTATCCATTATATTAGAGCTGAACTGTATTAACTTGTCAAAGCTTTAAGATCTGCAGGGGAGGACTTTCTCTTGGTCTCACCATCATCACAGGCATACTTGATGAGGACACAGGAAGCCATCCTTGGTTGCTTCCAAAGTGTGGAACTCCCTTCCCCAGAGAGGTCCAGTTTCTGTCAGCAAGTTAAGACCTTTTTATTTAGGAAGGCATTTGGTTTTTAACACTTAATTTTTAATATGCTGCATCAAATGGAGCTTTTAATGGAAAATGTGTTGTGTTCTTATTTTAGTATGTTTTCATGTGTTTTAACATGTTTTAATGTGTGTTCTTAAAATGGAACTCAGATTTAATTGTGTTTTAATTTTTGCATTTATAGGATTTTTTAGTTGTACTCTGTTTTTAAATGACTGTAAACCACCTTGAATCCTGAGCTCAGAGAAAGATGGGATATAAATTAAATAAGTATGCACATACATACACACTATTACTACTCATACCCTGCACACTGTACTTCTGCTAATGCAGCCAAAGGTTACATTAACCTTTATGCTTTAAAGTGTCTGATTAGATCTCATCTTGTTTTACTCTGACTTTATAAGCCTTGTTGAGTGGGCATTTTGCCTAGAAGAATTGCTTATACATTTTAATGAATGAAAGAAAATCTTTGTCCATGTAGCCTACAAGGAGCTGATCTTATAGTTTATATAGTTTTACAGATCAATGAGAGTTTAGACTATTGCTTTGTTTTACCTGTTTACAAAGAGGAACAGTTTATTGTCTGTGTTTCCTAGATTCACTATACAGAATCATCTCTCGACACTTCTCATAATTGTATTGAGGAAATCTTCACATCTTTTTCTGTGCAGGTGAATCAACTGAAAAAATAAGTAGTGAAGCAGCTCAGCTACCTGAATCAGCAGAAGCTGCTTTCAGCAGCCAAATAGTAAACAAAACTCTAGAAGAAATTGAGGCAGAAAAGAACCCACTTTCCAAGGAAATATGGATGGACTATGAAGATTTCTGTGTTTGTTTTCAGTAAGATGTGTTTTATTATTTTTGGAACAATATGTCTGGAAAAGTTATGCCCTGCCACATTGTACTAAAAACAATGAGTTTGTTTGGTGGAGGCTAGTTACACACTGATCCCGTGTTGTAAGTATTGTAAAATATCGGTTATGACTAACTTAAATCACATTGATTTCTATGGGACTTGTGGGACATGCCCCATCTGAATCCAACTAAACCATTGTCAGATAAAAAGTATTGTGTGCTCAGGGCTGAGAGGTGTAGTGCAAGGAGTAAACCAGGCCACACACTGAAGCTGGATGAAAATTGGCCACAACTTTTATTGATTACAGCAAAAACAGGGTTGGATTGCACATGGGTCTAGATCCTGGATCAACCCACCTGTTGATCAATGAGATGAAAAACCCAAAGCCAGGACAGCCTGGAGTCAGGTCTGAGCCACCTGACCCCCCAGTAGTGCAGAGATGCGTACACACAATCCACACCGTGTGTCAACTGCCGACCCTGCCCTCCTGGCAACCACCTCCATCCCCAGGCCCCAGTGACCTGGGGGTGTAGCAGACCCAGATCCAGGACCCATGCCAATTGCGAAAAAAAGATGGGCAGTGGAACGCTCCCACCTTCCACCAACCCTGAGAAGCTGTAACCAATAACAAACACCATGACCCGTGGGAACACTGCCTGCTCTCACAGAAGATACAAAGGGACCATGCCCTCCGGAAGCCCCCAGAGTCCAAGCTTATTCACCAGAAACGACCAGCTACGCTGGGGGAGCTATGACTTCTTCCCTATCCATCTCCCAATATGCATAATGGACTCAGAAGGGAGCACACTCATGGCCACCTCCATGGCCACTCTAATGAGAAATGAGTGGTTACATACTCTGCAGCTAGAGCTGAAGATACATGATCACCTTCTATGGACCACAATGAGTCGGAACCTGGAAAGTAAGGAACTGTCAGTGTGCATGAAGAGCTATCCAGCCCTGGCAGGGCATGAGGCCAAGAACCTGCTCAAAGTCCTAACTGGGCATGGGCCATGCCAGCAATAGCCTGTAACCAAGTGACAGCACCCTGGTCCCAGTTGGTCCCGACCTATGGATAGTAATGCTGACTGACTCCTCCTACAGGGATACGTCTCTAACCTGCTGTGTGAAACCGGAGCAGCCCAAATTGGAACCAGCTCCGAACTCCCCAGCCCCAAGGCTCTGTAAAAGGCAACAGTAAAGGCTGTGTAGAACAATCTCCCTTTTCCTCTAGAAGAGCAAATGGCAGGTAGGGAATGACAATTTGATGGAGTAGTAGGAATGTGGTGGTTCTCTTGCTGGGAACCATTGTTCTCCACCCCAGCCTTGCGTTTCTGTTGAGAAATGCAGCACAAGGATCCCCAAATTCTATGGCTTACTAAATAATGAAATATCCCAGGTATAGAGCCATGGATCTGAGGGCCATGGCCAGCTCCTAAAAGTGGGTTAAAAACTGCAAAATGTGGTTCACAGCCACCGACCACCCCTGGCCCTCCATGCACTGCTCATCAAAGGCCAAAACCTGGTCACAGCCCTCAAGTAAGCCCACAATGAGGCAGACGCAACCAAAAGAGTACTTCCTGCATCACAGATTGCTCCCAAGGTTCCAAAGCTCTTCCGGAAATGCTGCTGGCTGATGATCTGTCTCTGGTGTGAGCAAACAAAAACCTGTCCACCTGAAATCAAGATAGGGAGTCTGCAATCCCATAGTCCAGACAAGGAACATAATAAGCTGTAAAGGTTATATTGGTGAAGACACACCAAGACTAGTTTGTGAATCAATTTCATGTCCCTCTTGGACTTGGTAGATTGCTGATTGATGACAGCGACCACAGCCTGGTTGTCACACCAAAATCAAACCTTCTTATCCTGAAAGTAGTTGGTCCAAATAGCAACTGCAACCACTATGGGCAATATTTCAAAAAGTTGAGATCTCAAGCAATGGCATCCTGAAGCCATGCATATGGCCACCACTGGGCACACTAGTGCTCATTGGAGTAATCCTCCAACCCAGCACCCCCTTGGTTCTGACACAGCCTGCCAGAGAGGGATCCTATTGTACTCCTCCAGGTATACGGCCCAAACTGCAGAGTCCTCCTAACACCCCTGGCTGTGTTGAGGTGTCTTGGTACCAGCTGATCATGGCTAAACAGGCACAGAAGGGCCCTGCCTGGCAAACTACGTGCAGGTGAAATTGAGGTGACCAAGCAGGACCTGCACTTCCTTAAGGGGGGCCTTTTAGCAGACCAGCAAAAGCACCAGCTGCTCTGAGTGCTTGCAACTTGTCCTCAGGCAGGCAAGAAACCCCCCACATAGGATCCAGCATGATACCAGGGTAGACCAGGGTGCTGACTGGGCCCTTAGTCTTACCCAGAGTGAGTAGGACTCATAACTCCACAGCCAACTCTTGAGAAATCTCAGCACACACGCTGGAATCTTCCCACCACCACCACCACCATGAAGTAGTCATCCACATAGTGGGTAACAAATGGGGAAGCAGTCCTGACCTTGACAGCCCCTCTTAAAATTGTGCTGACAGTGAATGAGCATGAACTCACCAGGCTCTTTTTTGGGAACCACCCCCAGCAGGGAAACCCATGGGTTGCAGAAAGGTGGTACATGGGGAATGGTCCCACTACCCTCCCAGCCTTGATCTCCTATCTAGCTAGTAAGTGAGTCCTGGAAGCTCCCAGGCTGATGTTAAATTGCCTGACTCAGGTGCTACTCTGGTGCCCTGGGCAGGGATCCTGAACCTAAAGCAGAATCCTTGATAAAGTTGGCAGCTATGGAGTCGGGGTTCTGCTCCAGCAAGTGGAGAAGGGCTGCCAAACTGGATAGGGGTGTGGGCCCAAGGCTGCCCCACATTAGCAGGCGCACCCCACTACTAGGTGCTCCCACTGGCCTTGACACCGCCAGTGCAAGCATCACTATCCCTCTAGAGCTGGTTGCCCCACCAGGACATGCTGCCCAAAAGGACCGCTGGCCATTAACAGAGCAGGGGCACGACAGTTCTGGGTAAGGCTCGAGACAGATCACACGAAGGTGCTCGAACTTACAACGAGCCCGCTGACATTTACCAACATTGAACTCCCAACACACATTCTTACTGGAATTCCTCCGACCTACCCAACAAAAAGGTTTGGAACCTTTGCCCCTGCTCAAAATGGGAGGGCCCACCACGACCAGCCGAAGCTTGTCATAGATGAGGTTCCAGCAATCATGCTTGCTCTTGGAGACCCTCTTGTGGAAGACAACATAGATTCTACGGCTGCTGCATCTCCCACCAAAGCCTGGGCCCTAAGAACATTGCCTAAGTGGTTGCAGAGATGCCAACCCCAGTCAGGGTATGCTGCCTGGACCACCCACATGAACATGATGTAACTCACCAACTAATTGTTGAATAAGAGTTCCACCTCACTACTTCTCCTTCTTACTTCCTCTTCATACCCCACCCCCCAGGGACCTGTCCTTCCTCCCCTTCAGGCTCAAGTAGCAAGAAAAATTTATGTAATAACCATTGAGGAACCACTCCCTGGTACGCTTGTCCAGGTGAAAGCCAGGTGGGTCCTCGTGATCCTTAAATGTGTGAAGATGGACAGAGGAGGAAGCCCCATCATCCCCTGCCTAGGCCAAGCACACACCCCCAGGGCAAGAGTTCCCTGTGGACTGTCTCTTGATGGCCTAGGCCAGGAGGCCCCAATTATAACGGCCACCCTGTATCGATACTGCCTGGCTGGGGCCCCTACCAACAACAATTCATCTGAGGATCCATCACTGCCTGAATCCTCCCTACTGGTGCACCTCCTCCTTCTCTTGCGCTTAGCCCTCTTCCTGGGGCTGCTGGTTCTCTCCTTCCTGTCTGATGCCTCCTACGTGTCTGAGGTGCACAATGAACTGCTATTGGATGGAGATCTAATATCACAACACCTTCTGATCCTTCTGGCTGGGCATTGCTGCCCAGGTGTCCCCTCTGCCTACTGCTCCTGGCTTGTTAGCTCCACCACCTGCGACTCCAGCCTTTCCACCTTCTCTGCCAGCTTCTCCCATGTTGGGGAGAGACCTTCCAAGATTGCTGTCCCATTCACTGCTCCACCAAACTGCCTGTGAGGAGTCTGTGGTAGATGCCTGCTTTCTTCCTGAGGCTGGTGCCAGCTCAGGCTGTGACTTGTTTTCCTGCTTGCCCAGATGTTCTGGAGTCCTGGCATGTTGACACACTCTGCCCTTTCTTGGCTGGTCTACTTGCTCCTCCTGGGGGAAGGAGAGCAGATAGGAGAGAAAGGAGGGAGTGATTTCAGCTCTTTTTTTGGGGGGGGCAACCTGATTCAGCTCACCAAAGCCCTCAAAAGGCCCACCAACTACTGGCCAACCAGCTTCTTGTGCATCTGTTGTTCAGTGTTTGTCTGTTGCCCATTGCTTCTCCAGTGTCCATTGCCTGTTGCTTCCCTCTCAGCATCTTCCTACTCCCTTGCTGTCCCCTTCCCTCTGGAGCACCTTCTCAGCCAATGTGCAGAGAAGAACTGAGCTCTGGAGAGAAGAGAGCCTACCTAAATACAAAATACCTGGACCAGAGAGAAAACTTCCTAGAGCTCTGGCCTGGACAAAGCAGCCAATCAATTCAAACCAGCTGGTTTGAACTGATTGGCTGGGAGCTTTTTTCAGCTGTTCAGAGGCTGCTGGGTATGAAGAAGTACCCAGTAGGGCTGAGCACATGGCTTGGAAGCTGCATGGCATGGCAGGCTAACAGAACAGCCCTGGGGGATGCCATGGAGGCAGCAGCTGCAGCACCAACAGCAGCAGCCCAAGCCACAAATGTGCCACCTGGTAAGTCGGGCAGCTAACTTGTCATTGTGTGTTATACATACAAGCAACATATTTGGATAATGGGTCAACTTTTCCTATAAACCCATAACAGTGTTTTCTGCTGACTCCTTGTATTATGCCTTTATGTTTAGACTATAAGAGACATGCCTATGATATTAACTGAATTTCTTTCTTAAATTAAAGACTTTTGTATGCAAAGGGCTCTGGCCATCCAAAAAACATTATGCATTATCTTTCTCTTTAATTGATCATCATTTGCACTACCACATGAAATTTCATAAAGGTGGTGAGACAGTTGCATACTGGAAGCCTTGTCTAGAAACACCTAACATCATTTTGTCAAAATAAAGAAAAGATATTCCCAGTGCAGCTCATTTTGTTTGATATTAAAAGGTTTTTATTGTCCAGAATTGCTTGGGGGGGAAGGTTGATAGAAGACAGCAGTCTTGTTAAAAAAACCCACACATGGCTGTCTAAAAAGAGGGTTTTGGGTTTTTTGCACAAAATTCCTGCCAACCCCCCTCCCATATTTATTTCTCTACAATATGCAACAACTGTGCAAAATTCTGACCATTGTATTATTCTTCCTGACTAGATTTTCTGAGTGCTGGGGAAATCATTTTTTCAGCCAATAAATGAATAAATAATACCTAATATTATTTCCATCCCTACTACAAGCCAAGTTTAAGTTAGAATAAGGTCAAAAGAGTGAGTAAAATGAGGTCAAAGAGATGTGGCAGAAGGAATACAACTGCAGAAGAGCAATGTCTATTTAGAAGGAAAAGAATGGAAATTGGAAAGGCAAAGAAATTGTATTCCAAACCAGTCCATGTCTAAAGATTAAGGCAACATTTGTGCCCTTATGGAACTTTTTTCCTGAGGACCAGTGGAAGGCGGGACAGTTGGAATGAGCCAATGATCAGAGGATTTTGCAGAATGGGCTGAATAATAACTTTGAGCCTCTTTTTAAAAGAGAATAATAGAAATAGTAGATAGTAATAGTAAATATTATTTCTTCTTTGTGGTTTTTGTAACTCACACAATTGAGTTTTGCACCTGTGCAGAACAGCATTCGGAACCTTCTAGAAATCCAAAAGTAGGTGTTTTTACCGTTATTTATTTATTATTATTTATTTGTATCCTGCCTCTCCATATGGATCGAGGTGGCAAACAACTTACAAATAGCATGTATTTCTATACATGCCCCCAACAACCTGGGTACTCATTTTACCGACCTGCAGAAGGATGGAAGGCTGAGTCAACTTTGGAGCCTGGCAGGATCGAACTCACAACCTTGTGGCTTGCAGTACTGGCATTACTGCGCCACCAAGGCTCCATTGAACCCTTCCCCATCCTCTGGGGTATAACAGCCCCCACCTGCTCCAACAGTCAGTTCCTTTGTTTCTGCCGTATTAGCGTCTAAGGAGCTTTTCACTAGTGTTTTTTCTTGACTAAATGGTTTTCTTTGACTTTGGTATGGTTGACGATGATTTTTTTCTTGGCGTTTTGGACTTGTTGAACTGCGGATTTACTGGACTGACAATGGACTGTGTTTGACTAAGGTTTTTTTGGATTCAGGTTTTTTTGGCACTCTTGTAGTGTATGGCAACCAAAGTGTTTAAGTGCTGGTCAGCATGTAAAGGCAAGATACCCAATCAAGATGGGCATTCAAAGTGCCTTTTGTGTCTAGGAGAAGGCCATAATGTGAATTCGTGTACATACTGCCAGGAATTCTCTCCGCAGATTAGACGTAATAGAGCAAGCAGTTTAAAAGCTTTGCTCTGGGAACAAGGGTTGTCTGCGTCAGATCCTGTGAGTTGTGCAAAGACATCTGGCACTAAATCCAGGATATCCCAGACTTCCTCAACTCCGTTGTCTCATCAATTGACTTCTTCATCCATGCTGAGATCGATGCCAAGATCAATGTCAACATCTCGATTTGGGGAGTTGAGGTCGGAGAAGGCTGTGAAGAAAGTGTCTGATGTTGGTGAAAGTTTAGCCTCTCCTTCTGTGTTAAGAAAGAATAAGAATAAGAAGAGGAGGCTGAAAGAGTCTTCAGAACAAGCTTCCATGGACGAACGTAAAAAAGGAAGATAGACATGTGGTTCCATCTTCTCTGACGTCTCCGATACCAGTTATGTCTGAGTGCGATGTGGAGGCGCAGATTGAGTCATCTAGAGCAGGCACTGAATCCTCCTTTGGAGATACAAGAAGTCTGAGTGGAGTTGGAGGGAGAAATTGTTGGTTCTTCTCCTTTGATGAATGTGCGACCACGGCCTCAAGTTCAAGATCGACCTCAAGATGCAAGGCGGTCGGTGTTAGTGCAGAGAAGTTCACAGCAGGAGGTAGTGACTCCTAAATGCTGTAGGAGAACACCTCCCTTACCTCCAGATCCGTCTCCTAGATCAAGGTCAAGATGTAGATCCCCTGTGAGATATCATTGTTACAGATATGCAACTCCTCCCAGATACCATGCATGTTACCTCGATGAGGTTTCTGTTGATTCAAGGGACATTTCACCTTATCCTGAGGACTATGGTGATTATAGACATTATTGGTGCCGTGCTGATTCTCAGACTTGGTACCATCCCGTCGTTCTGAGTACTATAGGTTGAGATCTCATTCTCTGTCACCTCAACATCAAAAGGTTTCAGTAGTGGAGGTGGAGAAGGTAGACCCTCAACGAGACCGAGGGAGTGGACATGACACTGCCCATAAGGAGGTTGATGTTGAATCTCGAGAAAAATTGAAGGACAGATCTGTGCCTTCTCGTTTGGAGAGATCAATTTCAGTATTGAGTTTGTCGGCATCTAATTGTTCTGTAGATGCCGACGAACACCGTCCTATGCTGGTGTCGAATGCTGAGAGGATTTCTCCAACAGATGATGTTTAATCTTTTTCAGATCTTGTTTTGAGGATGTCTCATTCTCTTAATCTCACCACTAATATGGAGAAAGAGGACTTCAAAGACCCTATTCTGCAGGAGCTTCAAGATAGGGCACCTGCAACTTCAATGATAGCTCCTTTACCATATTTGTTGCAAACTGTCAAGAAGTCATGGACGACTCCTTCCTCGGTACTGTCAACTTAAAAAAAAACCTAGAATCTCTTTATCATGTTATTGAAGATGAACAAGACTGGTTGACTCATCATCCCAAACCAAATTCTATTGTGGTTGATTCTGCACAGTCAAGGCAGTCACTCCTGCCAATAGAGAGGGGAAGAAGTTGGATTCCTGGGAAAGGAAAGCGTATTCTAATGCTGCATTGTTGTTTCGAATTTCCAATTACACAGCATGTATGAGAGCGTATCAACAATTCTTGTGGTCCAGACTTAAGACTTTCATTGACATGTTACCAGATGATGAGAGGAAAACTGCATCAGCACTGTATAGTGAGGCTTATCGGCTTTCCTCTTTAACAACTTACAATGGCTAAACATATAACTGATTGTAGTGGTAAAGCACTGGCAAGAGCTATAGCTTTGTGTAGATATGCATGGCTGAGATCATCTGGGTTATCTCAGCAAGCTAAGAATATGATTGAGGACTTGTCTTTTGATGTTGTTGGATTATTCAATACTGGTACAGATAGCAAGCTAGAGCATGCTCAAAAGATGAGGAGCGCTGTGAGAAAATATGGATTTCCATCTTCATATTATCCATCCAAGTACTGGTATAGAAGGCGTCAGCCGTTTTCAAGGAGACCAACGAGTCCAACTCAAACACAGCATCAAAGACAGACTACACTACAAGATCGAACTTCGAGGAAGTTTCCTTCAACAAGATTCAAGCAGCCTCAATGCAAGAAACATCAGCCTGATCAAGCCAAGCATAGAGTTTGACAATGAAGGGTGCAATACGGATGTCTTTCCAGATGTAAGCACCATGTTGAAAGATACTACTCTGTTCAAGGTTTAACTTGTCAAAGAGGTCATCATGGTACCAAAGATACACAGCTAAATATGGGTGTAAAACCTCCCTTTGGGGACAGATTGAAGAGGCATTACCAGGTGTGGCGATCTATAACAACGGATCAGTGGGTTCTGGGCATAGTAGGTCAAGGTTATTCTATAGAATTTCGAACCCTGCCTGCCATAGGGAGAGTTCAGTGTACAAAATCATCACCGCAGCTGCAGGCAGAGATCGATACCCTGTTGTTGAAGGGGGCCATAGAAAAAATCTCCAATCTGCAACTCAAGAGAAGTTTTACATCAAGGTACTTTCTGGTGTCGAAAAAGGACGGCAGTCTTCACCCCATTTTGGACCTGAGAGGGGTGAATTATTCTATTACCCCAAAAAGATTTCAGATGGTGACTCTCTCTACCATAATGCTGTTGCTACATCTAAATGACTGGTTTGCTACACTAAACCTCAAAGATGCCTACTTCCATATCACTATCAGGCCAGAGCAGAGGAAGTACCTTGCTTTTGCTATAGGCGGTCAAGGGTACCGTTTTTGAGTCCTACCCTTCAGTATCTGTACAGCTCTGAGGGTGTTTACAAAGTGTACGTCTGTCGTGGCTGCTCATTTGAGAAAGAAGGGTATCACAATGTTCCTGTATATAGACGACTGGTTAATAGTAGCGCCAATGAAACATCGGCTGTTGGCAGATCTGAACAGGGTGGTGTGTTGTCTACAAGACTTAGGACTGATGATAAACTACTCAAAATCAGCGTTGATACCGTCAAAGAAGATCAAATTCATAGGGGCCATACTGGACTCTTCGCAGCAAAAAGCATTTTTACCAGAAGACAGATGGGCAGTCTGATTCAGTGGTTCAATCTGATTCAGCAACACAGAAGAGTCAGAGCAAAGACAATTCAAGTGGCGTTGGGGCTGATGGCTTCGACAACGATGGTGATGCCATTAGCAACTTGAAGATGTGGCCCCTGCAGAGATGGCTTATAAAGATCTTTGATCCACTATGGGACTGACAAAGCATGTTTCTGATGGTCCCGTGACCGATCTTACGGTCATTGCTGTAGTGGATAGATCCAAGCAACATGTTGATAGGAATGCCGTTTGTACCTCTTCAGCCTTGTGTGGTAGTGACAATGAATGCGTCATTGGAAGGATGGGGAGCACATCTGCAGAGTTTTACTATGAGAGGGAGATGGCATCAGTCAGAGAAAAAGTTACACATCAATGTGTTGGAATTGAAGACTGTGATAAAGGCGTTCAAAGCTTTCCAGTATTACCTTTGGGTTCTGTTCAGGTCATTACCGACAGCACGACTGATGTATTACATAAGCAAGGCAGAACAAGATCTTGGGCACTGTTAGATCTAACCCTGCATTTATGGGATTTGTGTCTGTCAAAGAAGATCACTCCTTCAGCGTTGCACCTGGCAGGAGAGGAGAATGTGTTGGCAGACATGTTCAGCAGGACTCTTCTGTCGTGCCACGAGTGGAAGATAGAGAGATTCTGCTCGACATCTTTTGGGACTGGGCTTACCGTCAGATAGACCTCTTTGCTTCCAGCGAGAACAGACAATGTGAACTGTATTGTTCACAGCTGAAGAGGGATGTCGTGTCCCTGGGAGATGCATTCCTGTTCAACTGGTTGGAGCTGATACTTTATGCGTTCCCACCTTTCCCTCTGATCACAAAGGTGATAAAAATTCATCAAGACCAGGCAGCTGTGATCCTGATAACACCTTGGTGGCCAAGACAGCCTTGGTTTGCAAATCTAATGCATCTAACCAACCAACAGTATCGAGTGTTGCCGTGCAAACCGAACTTGATTTCCATCCACAACGGGACAGTGTTCCATCCAGATGTTCAATCCTTGAGACTGACAGCATGGAACCTGTTAAATTGAATGACTTACCAGAGGCTGTGAAGAGGGTTTTGATGGCAGCACATAAGCCATCCACATTTAAGTCATATACCTATAAATGGAACAAGTTTATTAAGTACTTGAATGATGTAAATGTTGATGTTCAAAGTTATACTGTGGTTAATGTACTTGATTTTTTGTTAAGGTTGGCGACAGAGGAACTGACACTGTCGTCAGTCAAATGTTACTTGGCGGCTCTTTCTTGGTGCTGTCAACAGGATGGTAAACCATCCCTATTTGAGGATTCTATGGTTAAGAGGTTCTTGCAAGGTTATAAACATTTACACTCTCCAGTTAAACCTCCTGTACTGTCTTGGGATTTGAGTACGGTGTTAATGGGGTTGACTGGTAAACCTTTTGAACCTATGGCAACCTGTGATTTACATCTGTTAACATGGAAAACAGCTTTCTTATTGGTGATAACATCAGCTAGAAGGGCTAGTGAGTTATGTGCGTTGAGGGTTGACTCACCTTATTTACGTTTTCATAAGAGTAAGGTAGTTCTTAAACCAGATATCACATTTTTGCCCAAAGTTGTGTCATCTTTTCACTTAAATCAGGAGATCATTTTACCTACATATTTTCAGAATCCAGAATCTGATATGGAATGAAGGTTGCATTGTTTAGATGTCAGGAGAGTGCTAGCTTTTTATGTACAGCGCATGGCTGGTGTTAGAAAAACTAATAAGTTGTTTGTCTGTTATTCTGTACCTAAGAAAGGGATGCCTGTTTCATCTCAAAGGTTAGCAAAATGGGTTGTTGCTATTATCAGATTGGCTTATGACCTTGTAAGGAACAAGCTACCTGAAGGGGTTAGAAGCCATTCGACTAGAGCATTGGCTGCTTCCACTGCTTTCCTTCAGGGGGTTCCACAGGATGATATATGCAATGCGGCTACTTGGTCACAACCGATAACCTTTATATCTCATTATAGAATTGATAATACAGAAAAAAGAGATGCTAACTTTGGAAGAGCAATTTTATTGTCTGCTATTAATTAATATTTCTTCCTCACAAGGAACTAATTGTAACAAAATAAACATGTTCTCTTTGTTGTAGTCATCTAGTATGAGGATGATTTTTTGAGCGGTTGTTAATTGACTTCAGGTGGAGTTGGTTTTAGCATGACATCCCACCATCCTTGTAATAGTAGCTTGCTAGTCTCCCAGTTGTGTGAGTCACAGAGACCACGAAGAAGAAGAACAGATTGCTTACCTGTAACTGTGGTTCTTCGAGTGAACTCACATAAACCCTCCCATCCTCCCCTCTATATGTCCTGCTAATGTGTTGGTTCCATTAATGCTGCTATAGCGGCGAAATGGAACTGACCGTTGGAGCAGGTGGGGGCTCTTATATCCTGGAGGATGGGGGAGGAGTTCAACGGTCAGAATGCCTACTTTTGGATTTCTAGAAGGTTCCGAATGCTGTTCTGCACAGGCACAAAACCCAATTGTGTGAGCTCACAGAAGACCACTCGAAGAACCACAGTTACAGGTAAGCAACCTGTTCTTCTGAATATCTCCCAGATACTTTAAGCAATACTTTACCAGGCAAAGAGGGATTTAATATTTAAGACCAAGCAAATAATGACAAACTATGAAAGTGCAGTTGCAGTGAAGTGAAATCAATGCATTATGTATGGCCTATGTCAAATGACATAGTTGTTGTTATAGTTTGTCCCTCATGAGCAGATGACAGTATTTTTCTGTGTATTTTTCTGTTAATGCTTATAATTCTAAATTTAGGCTGAGCATGATAAGAGAGTCATAGAAGAACTTTTTCACAGAAGCAACTGCGACTTATTTATTTGAGCATTTACTATTATATGTTATACTATTACATGTTAAGCTGCATTTTGTGTTTGTGACAACATAATTAATTAACCAGCAAAGATAAATCACATTAATACTGTCTCAACCCAGACAGAAGTTAAGCAGTCAGGCCTAAGTCCAGAAGTTATGAAGATTGGTCCTCTTTCCAGTCAGCACATAATTCTTGGCTGCAGGAACTGATGGTGACAACATTATTCTTTGAATAACCTGCAATGCAGATGATTCAGAAACTGGACAACATTGTTTCAAAGACAGTTAGCAGACACAAAACATGAAGGAAACTCTGCCTGCAGAACAATTGCCATTATTTTCCTTCCCCCTCACCCTTACATTTCTTGCTAAATACTGTGGCTACATAGAGGGGGAAATGCTACCAGCTCAAATAAGATAAAAATATTGTTACTAACACTTTAAATTTAGAACTGAAATGAAATAATTGCTTTCAGTAGTTATTAGTACATGCAATCTAATTAATTGTTGTCAGTCATTATTAATGGAGACAGATTGTTCACGTTTTGAAATTCATAAGCTAGTACCTTTGGGAATGCAGTACCATTTCTACCACTATTATTAGTAATAATAACCAAAGTAATAATCTAATGTTCAGTTGAGGGGATGTTAATTTCTCAGTGTTCTTATAAGTTCAGCATACATTGACACAGTCTGGGGACAGATTACTATTTAATTAATGCCTAAATAACTATGTCCACTTTTTTAGGAAACTGTACGTTTTTCACAAACCAAATACCTATGCCTACACCTATCAAAAGTCAGATTTTAGGGTAAGTGAATTGGTCGCTGATGTATTCATTTGTTCGTAAATGTTAGGAGTAATATACAGTGTATCTCAGCATATTCTAGAGTTGCATAGAAGAAAAGTGATAGAGTCACAGGCCTACGTTTTGTATCAGATGATGTTTCACATATAGATAGCAAGTTCTGCAGCAGAGGTTCTCACTGATCATGACTGGATTGCCACGACTATACCAACTGTAGTAAGGGCAAAAGGCAATGTTACATTTGTGCATGATTTATTTACTCATTGGATAGTTATATCCTGCCTCATAGCATGGGATCTCAGGGCAGCAAATAAATCAGATAATTTAAACTGTTTAAACAATTCCAAATATAACATATATTAAAACACATTTAAAAGGTTTAGAAGATTGAAAGAGTTAAAGCCATATACATGTACATTTGAAAAGTGCATTAGACAACAAAGGCGTTAATTAAAAGCCACACTTTGACTTGGTGCTAGAAAGAAACCAGTGTCAGCACCCATCAGCCCCTCAAGGGCAGGGCTACTACCAAAACATTCTGCTTAGCTTTACAAGCTCCTGACTACACTTGGTGCAGGTGCAGAACAACCCATACGTGTGGGTTCATAAATAATCTCTTGAAGAACCACAGTTACAGGTAAGCAACCTGTTCATATGCAGATATCCCCAAGCTATGCACCTGTTTCTTCAGCACAGGTGTTTACCCAGTTCCCAGACATGAAAGTGAATTGTTCTGCCCTCTTCTAGCACATTACAACATACAGCACAGCCCCACCTGACTCCAATGAAAAGGAGAAGTAGAAAACAGTGTGATCATCATATTGATGATGCCCACCTCAAAATTCCTAAAAACTTCTTCACCTAGTAGGTTCACATGTCTGTTAAACAGCGTGAGAGATAAGATGGAACTTTGTGGCACTCCATAGTTTAACAGCCATGAGGTTCCAACAGGAATCTCCCCAATATGTTGTCCATATTCAAAAATCATTGGGGATCTCCAATTATGTAGTTAAACTATGCCCTCTAATTTTAATTTACTCCATCTTTCATAGTGTTTTAAGTGAATCATAATAATAAATTCACCAAAGGCAAACATAATTGTGCTGCAGCGTTCTTTTGGCTTCAAAACTTGTCTTACATTTAAGCAATGTGTTCTAATTAATTGAGATCCAGCTTCACAATTTGTAAATCTAGTGCTTCATTATGTTAACTAGTCTTCTTGGGGGTTGTCTTTTTTCTAATACTGATATTCAGTAAAAAAAAATAGTAAATTTGGATGCATATATCAAACAAACAAACAAACAAAAAAGAATAACCCCTTGTCAGTAGAATAACTCAAAAGCTAGTTGCTATGGGAAATCACACTCAAGACTTTGATAAAAAGGCTTGGAGGTCTTTCATTATTCAGTTTAGACCATACCTTGAACTATAGAACTTGGGATAGAACTCAAGTGCTGTCAAAAACTAGTTACTTCAAAAAATGATAGAAATGAAACATGAGTGCTGTTTCTCTTTACAGATGCTAGATGAACGTGTGTTGTATTATTTATGTGTGGACAGTTTGAAACCTATTGATATCCTGGTTAATTTTTCTGCATTAGTACACTGGGGAGACTTAGGAGGTAAGATCACTATAAAGAAAAAAAAAGTTAATATTGATTCACTTGAATTTCTTCCAAGAGATGCTTGAAGAAAGAGAAAAGTCCATTAAAACAGGTGGGCAACTGCAGGATGGCAACATTGTATGTCCAGAGGCCAGTTTTTGATCACTGGAACCTTCCAAAAGCCACAAAATACCAAAAACTGAAACCAAAAGTAGCTAGGAGTCCATTTCTGATTTAGAAAATAAGGTGGATGTTATTATTAAGTGGATCTACAATATATTTAAAGGGTGAATTGTGATTCCTGGGGTTTTCAAGAGCAGCAAGCCACTATGTTTTCAGGAAAAAAATAATCTGTGGGGCCCAAGGGTTGCAGAAATGGCCTTGGGGAGCTTGAGGAGCTGAATGCAGCCATAGAGTTGCACTTTGGCCACCCTGATCTGATGCCAGATGTTGAGGGGCTTGGCAGTAGATTAGGGAGAGTTTCCTACCCCAATTCATCAACAATGGCAGCAACAATATTCTCTCTCTGCAACATATTTAACACAATGAGTAGTTTAGCCACAGTGTTGTGTTTTCTGCAGCAGGCTCTGACTGGTGATATTTCAGAGTTCTATTTGAAAAGGAAAGTGGATCCACAACTAAAGCCTGCCCAGTATCATGCTAGAGCTATAATATTATGTATTGTTCTCTGATATATTTACACATAGCCTGTCCATTTTACCCAGAGTATTTGATAGTAGACTTACTCCCAATTAATTCACCCTGGGTTTCAGTCTTTTCAAGAACTAGTGAGTGTATTCTGGGGACAGCATTTAACACTGGAGATCTTTAAAATTTAAGGTAAATTCCAGAGAGATTCACAACATATTACGCTGCAGTCCTCTATTTACATACCTGGGAGTAAGCCCCACTGGACTCAGTGAGGACTACTTCATCATAGATGGGTATAGAGTGGCACTGAAGGTTATTAGAATCATAGAATAATAGTATCATAGAGTTGGAAAAGACCACAGGGGCCATCTAGTCCAACCCCCTGCCATGCAGGAACCCACATCAAAGCACTCCCAACAGATTGTCATCCAGCCTTCTCCTCCAGAGAAGGAGACTCCATCACAGCCTGTGGCAGCATTCCACTGCTGTACCGCTCTGACCATCAGGAAGTTCTTCCTGAGATTCAGGTGGAATCTCCTTTCCTGCAACTTGAATCTATTGCTCCTTATCCTAGTCTCTGGAGCAGCAGAAAACAATCCGGCTCCCTCCTCAACATGATATCACTTCTAATGTTTAAACATAGCTGTCATGTCGCCTCTTAACCTTCTCTTCTGCCAACTAAACATACCCAGCTCCCTAAGCCGCTCCTCATAGGGCATGGCTTCAAGACCCTTCATCATTTTGGTTGCCCTCCTCTGGACATGCTCCAGATTTTTGATATCCTTCTTGAAATGTGATGCCCAGAACTGAGCATTCTTTTCTCTGATGAGAACAGTTGCTGAAATAGTTGCTGAAACTGAGAGAGTGCTTATAGCTTCTCTGGAATTCTCCTGGTGTTCTGTGTTCTAGAAATAAAAACAGAAGTTGACTTTTTCCCCTTCCTTCCTTCCTTCCTTCCTTCCTTCCTTCCTTCCTTCCTTCTCTTCTCCCTCTTTTTAATAACGTACTATGATAAACCGAAATTTCTGGTTTTGTAAGTTAATATTTAATAATAAAACTCCTTTATATTTAGTCCAACAAATGAATTTATTCATTTATTCATTTGTTTGTTTATTGTCCTGCTTTCTCCTGACATGAGACACAAGGTGGCTTACAACATAAGAACTTAAGTATTACAGTTTAGTATAAAAATAAGTTATCTGCATGTTGTTTTTGTGTAGCAATTGCACAAAAAGAAGGCCACGTTTTTCCCAAGGGATTTCTCATTGTTGAAAGTTACTCGTGGAAGAATCTGGCTCCTGGACAATTAATCTTGAAGATCCATACCTATGCCACTAAAGCTGCTGTTATAAGTCTTCCTGCTGGGTATGTGCTAGTGTGATTCATTTTCCAGCAGTTCTCTCTATTTTCCATTAATTAGTACTTTTAAGTGTTCAAAGCATATTACATACATGACCTCATAACTCCACAGCAACTGTATAAGATGTGTGCATTTTTCCTGTTATTGATGAATGTATATACTGAGACTGACAAATGTATTTTATCTAGAGCTCCACTTGTGGAGCAAAATATGATTTCTAGTTCATCCTCTTATAGCTCACTACTATATGTGCTTATTCAAGAAATTACTCTTATTCAGTTGAATAAAATTTACTCCTTGTTTGCTTAGGACTGTGGCCTCAGTCACTGGTTGTCAGTAGAGCTCTACTGTACTAATGGTTACAAAACCCCTATAAGGTAGGGCTGTGTTATTAGGCTTATATTATAAGTAGGAGAGACAAGGCTGAGAGAACAGCAGCTTGTCTAAAACCACCAGTAACTACTAGTGAGTTGCTGAGATGAAATCTGAACTGTTGGCTTACCAACTCATATTCATAGATACTTTACTGCTCATCAGACTGGTAAATAAAATTTCATTATTCTACATTAGTCTTACATGGCCATAAATACGTACTTCACAAAATAAGCTACATTTTTATTTGCCAGTAAGTGTGTCTGTACATGAAATGTCTGTAGATGAAATGCCACCAAATAGTCCTACAAGCTTTTTTTGTGTGTTGTCCATTAAATCAATGGGGTGGAAGGTACAGCTTCCAAATTTCTAAGGAAAAGTTACTGGAATTCTTTTCTACTTTTCTTCCTGGTTTAAAAAAGGCTTCTGTTGGAGCTGAAGTAGCCAAAACCAACATAGAATTCCCCACTCCACACCCCCTAGAGAGCATGGGAGTATTCTGAGTAAAAATTAAATTTTAAAGTGTGTGTTTGTGTGTGTGCACACATGCATGTGCATATGTGTGTGTATAAATAAATCAGAGTGGGGGCCAGGCATGTGTAAAATCCTCCAAGGTGCATGTGTGATCCTCAGACCTTGAATAGTTGCCTACCACTGTATTAAATATTTTGAGACTGTAGTGACACTAACCACAGATGAGAAGGTTCTGCTTATTCTAAGAATGATTAAAATTATCATTTTGTTGAAGTTATTTGGCTCATTAGTGTGTTTATTTTTTAAATGTAGGCGCCATGTGTTGCTCTTCACTGCAAGCTCCCCCATAGGGCACCATATCCTTCTGTGTAGTATGGTGCCATGTGTATTTGGTGAAGAGGACATTGTTCTCCCAAATCTTGAGAAGGTATTTGTTCCTATAGCAACTGGAGCTGTTTTCCCCTTGATCACCATTAAACAGCTAACATTAAAAAAAAAAATATCTCTGCTTGGCTTAGAAGAATAATGCAGCAAACTTTTGGTGCTGCAGTATTCTCCTAGACTCCATTTTATACAGAGAAAGGATGTATATGCATTTTGTTAAAACATATACACATTTACAGTGTGATAGAATATAAATGTTGGTCAATCTATAATTCATTTATACTAAAACAAAAATTATATAATTTAATTTAAGCTACTCTTAATTATTAGATCTTACAGTGATAAATTGCCCAATTTTTAACATGCTCAAAGGCCAAGTACATATGCAGAATTAGACTTTGAAAATGTGGCAGATTCCTAGTTTCTTTTCTTGTATAGATTGTATAGATACAATATAGATATTATATAGATTTTTTTATACAATTTTAAAATTAAGAACTGTATTAATGTCTTTTAAGACAGAGCTTTCTCAACCTATGTTTTATAAGTAAATGTTAAGTTGGTCCTCATATCTTTTTTGAATCCTTGTTTTATTTATTGCGTGCCTATATGCTGAAATTCAGACAAGCAATATTGTTGTTACAAATTATTTGATTAAGGTGGCCCAGGTGGGATGTCTGAGAGAAACTAGCCGCTTGAAGTTAGACAATTCCCAGGAGTGGATTTTCAGCATACAGCCGCAGTGAACAGCCTGGAAACAGGCTGAGATGATGATTCCCTGTAGAAATGAACCAGTAGCCCTCAAATTATGAATTGTTTTTTAGTATAAGTAATGAATTAGTGCATTTGACCATTATAACCTGAAAACAACAAAAACACAAGTATCAATGGTGCAAGGTCAGAATAGTGGCTCTGGAAAACCAATGGAATATAATCTGTGCTATACATATAAAAAATAAATAAGAAGTAAAAAATCTATCTGCATAGTTGTTATAAGGATAGATGAAGTTAGTCCACAAATACTCCTCTGCAAATAATTTTTGGATCCCTTCATAGTAGTTAATTAGATTTAAAACACCAAAGAATGAAATTCTGTATATACTGTATATCCTCATGTATAGGACTACTTTTTAACCCCCAAAAAACTTTTCAAAAGTTGGGGGTCGTCTTAGACGCCGGCCCAAACACCGGCCCCCACCGCTGAGGCAAGTCTCCTCTGCCGCCGCTGCCATCGCCTGCCCCAAAACAACTCCCCGCCCTCCCCCGCCGCTGAGGCAACTCTCCTCTGCTGCCATCGCAGCTCCCATGGGTTTATTGTCTTGTCCTTCTTTTAAGCTATAGAGTGAATTAGGAAAAGTTTAATCCACTTGCACTGTTTTATGTTTACATGTTTGATGACAAACAGCCTTATGTTTATAAGTGACAGTTTTCCTGCTAAGTACCTGCATGTCATAAGCCTTTGAATTAAAATTACCATATTGAAATCAAATCTGATGTTTTTTTAATTTTTATTTGGTGTGAGTTGGAAGAGGGGTGGTCTTATACAGCGAGTATATCCTAAACTCTATATTTTTACTGGAAAAGTTGGGGGTCGTCTTATACGCCAGTCGTCCTATACATGAGGATATACGGGTAATCAGAGTCTTTATTTTTATTTATTAGGGTTGATAAACCATTTCCCCCACTCTTTGTGCTAGTAAATTTGGAATGGACTAGTGTGAGAGGGAGGAAGGATAAAAGAAAGTATTGCTGTTTGAATTAGGTGAAAAAGTGCATATTGCTATCTAAAGCGAGGGGCCTGTGAGACTGTGAAGTTTAGATTATGAAATTAACAGAACTATGTAGAAGATAGCTGATACTGCCCACCTTTCATTCTCTTCAGCCTTTGCAAGCAAACACATCAGGCTGTTTTCCATGAAAACAATTATGTATGAGTTTAAAAAGGATAGTACCATCAATTTAGTAATTCAATAATTCCAAAGGAACTGAATGTAATATATGTGTTTTGGAGTACTAATAAACTCTTAATAATTTTGGCTGGTGATAGTTCATGTTTTCTCCTCAGGAGAGCTACCGGTTTATGGAACAAGCTTCAGCTATCATGAAAGCCATCGGAACTGTGCTAATTAATTTTGGAAATGCAGAAAACCTTCCTAAAGCCATGAAGGCCCTGGAATTAACACACTGCCCTCCGGACCTCAGTGGCACAGGAGTACTGAGAGAACACTTCAAGGTGAAACAACAGGAAACTGTTTCTACCATCACATTGTAAAATACTTCACATATGCTCTCCAAATAATAGGTTTTTTTTTTTCAAATGTAGCCCTTTAGCTGAATTGTCTCATTACTAAAATTCACAATTTGTTTCCCATGTGCATTCAAGTAAACATATTCTCAGTAGTTATGTGGCCAATAGTTTGACATGTCCAGAGATATTCCTTAGTGTTGACAAAATAAAAAACAAAAAACCTAACCCCATACCGCTTCCAAGTGAACTGATAACTTAATCACTGAGATTTTGATTCTTAGCCATGTAATAAGTAATAAGCAGTGTGCAACACAAAGGCTTAATCGGGGGGAGGGGGCAAAAAGCAGTTATTTTTTTTAAGAACATGTCTTTATACTCTGCTTGATAAATTATTTCAACCACAAGCACTCACGTAAAAAGGAAAGTAGGGATGAAGGCAAGAAGGACTCTAGTAGCACCAGTGAGACTAACTGGTTTATTACAATATGAGTCCTTGTGGATATTAGTCCATTTCTTCAGATGCTCTGAAGAGTACAATTAAAGGATTGAGTTTTATGAGGCAGCTTGGATTGGCCACACAAGGCAGCTAAATTTCTCTTGAGTCTGAGAATACCCCTTTAAGGCTGCAGCTGTAATAGAAAGAAGCAAATTGTCTAGCCTACTGAGCAAATATACAGTTTGATATATGTGTTTCTTTTGGTCTGTGTCATTTTGTTTTGAAATGAGAAGTAGAACATGTACAATTGTTTAAATTAATTTGCTAACAGTATCTTTTTTCTTTTACATTTTAGGTTTTCAACAATGCTTTTTGGCATTTGATGAAGCAAATATTAGGGATTGTTCCTCCTAATTATACATTTGCTTACAAAAGTTTCACTTTGGATTTTAAACACAGTGATGTGTCTGTTGAGGACACTGAATCCTCAGGTACTATATCACACTGAAAAGATGTTTTTTTATTTTAATGTATTTTATTAAAAAAGTAGACTTAACAAAGGAATTCAGTTTAGTGTTGCAAACACTACAAACCCAGAGACACAATTGTTAAGCAGGAATTACCCCATCAAACCAATGCATTCTGTTGATTTTGTATCGCATGTAACAGACCTAGTATTAACCCAGTATTATGCCAAGCATTTTTTTCAGCATCATTACTGAAATAAAAGTGAAGAAACACGATAGTAATGGTGACCACAGCACAGTGGAACAATGTATTGTTGATACTCTGAACTGTGACAGAAGAGCAAACCCTCTGTTTTGTTCCCCACCCCCATACACATCTTGTCTCCCAAGCTATTTAAAATCTTTGTGTTTACCATCATAGTATTGTTTGCAAAGTGGATGAAAGACACTGAAGATGCTGAAGGTAGTAGTAATAGTGGTAAAGCTAGGCATAACTGAGACAAACCATGATTTGTAAAGCATAATTTACAGGAAAAAAATTCATGGATTTAAATTGAGGTTATGAAGTATAGCCTGAAATTTCTATATTTCTCCATGTGTTCTTGGAGCTTCAGACTGCAACAATAAGAGTATCACTCAAGTACAGGGCAAAGATAAAAGGAAATGTTTGAGACTTGTATGTGTTCTTTAACTTTCTATTGGATTTCAGCTTTAATTAGCTGTTGACGCAAAGAATAGAGCATGTCAGTTATCTAAACTTGCAAGACATAAGTCTCACACTCGGTACAAAAGTAAACATAGTGAAAACACAATTTGCCTTTTATGTTCTCAAATTGCGAACTTGACACCCATTACATCTGCTGTGAGAATGAGGCTGTCCAAGTTGAGTCTATTGAATCAAAGCAATAAGCCCATTATGTGCTGCACTTTGTGGACAGTAGCTGAAAATCAAAGTTGCCAGCCAAATTACAAGTACACACTTTGCTCCATGTAGCTGATAAATAACACTAGCCTGTCTCTGAAAATCTGTTTTAGTAGTTATGGTTAATGTCCCATGATGGATTAATTTTCTATGAATTTGCTTACTTGTTTAATTTATATCACTCCTTTCTCTGATCACTGGATCCAAGGCAGTGTACAACATTTTAAAGGTACACAATTAAAAGCCATCAGGGCTACTGATTATCTACTTAACATGTGGTAATAAACCTCTTAACCTCATTAAACATTATGTAAATAATTTTTAAAAATCTTTTATGTGTTTTACTGCCAATCATTTTTTTGTGGGTGACCTTGATTTGTATGCTAATATATAAACCAGTTGTGAGGGGTGGGCAGTCTACAGTAGTAGTTTGTGGTCTGCTAAGACTCTAAAAGAGCAGAGTTTAAATTCCTGTTCAGCCATGGAAAGCCACTAGTAACCTTGGGCGCAGGTCACACACTCTCAGCTTTAGATGAAGACAATGGCAATGCTTCTTCTAAATAAATCTTGCAGTGAAAAGACATTAAGACTTTAAGGCATTTTGTGTTCTAAATTCTAAACAGGTGTAATGAGAGGCAGGGTCACATTAGAAGATCTTATTGCTAAGTTTGCTATGCCAATAGCGATTCAGATTCATTGGTCCTATTTCACCATGAGATTCAGTAAATGCTAAAGAGAGAGGTGATGTTTATAGGGTGAGATTCAATCATGTTGAAAATGATCATTTTTGGATTGCGCATTTTAGGACTTAGTGTGCAGAGCATTGTTTTTACTGCTTTGAAATGATTAGAAATGTAGGCAAGCATTTTTTAAGTTCTTACAGATTTACATTCATCTTCATTAAGTCTGTCTCCACCTAAATGCAGATAATATATTCAAAGTAGTTGTTGTCTAATATGATCATAATAGAATGTCAGAGAAGGCACATACATCATACATGTGGGACTGGCAACAAAAGCAGCATGGTTTGTTTCTGTTCAGGATAAACAGCTCTTTTGGAGTTTGTCATTCAGTGGGAAGGAGAAGCCGAGTGTAGCCAGACACACATCCTAAACTTTAAGAAATCTGATTTCTCTAAACTTAGGGAGTTACTTGCTGAAATCCCGTGGTCAAGAATACTAAAAGAGAAAGGAGTTCATGATGGATGGGAGTTTCTTAAAAGTGAGATATTGAAGGCACAATTGAAAACTGTGCTGATAAGGAAGAAAAATGGCAGGTGTCTAAAGAAATCAGAATGGTTGATGAAAGAACTCTCAGCTGAGCTAAGTGTTAAAAGAAACTTGTAGAGGAAATGGAAGAATGGTGAAACCACCAAAGGGGAACTCAAACAAATAGCCAGGAGATGTAGGGAGAAAGTCAGAAAAGCTAAAGCTCAGAATGAACTCAGGCTTGCCAGAGACATCAAAAACAATAAAAAGGTCTTTTTTAGATATGTCTACAGCAAAAGGAGAAACAAGGAAATGATCGGATCACTGCGTGGAGAAGATGACCAATTAATAATGGGGGGGGGTGATACCTTCTTTGCCTCAGTTTTCTCCCAAAAGGATAGAAGTACCCAACCTCAGGTGTGGGGAGCAGGTGAGCAAGCAAGGGAAGCGCAGCACAGAATAAGTAAAGTAGTACAGGAATATCTGGCTAAACTAGATGAATTCAAGTCTCCAGGGCCAGATGAATTACATCCAAGGATATTAAAAGAACGGGCAGAAGTCATTTCTGAACCACTTGCAATAATCTTTCCAAAATCTTGGAGAACAGGAGAAGTCCCAAAAGATTGGAGGAGGACAAATGCGTCCCCATCTTCAAGAAGGGGAAAAAAGAGGACCCAAATAATTATTGCCCAGTCAGCCTGACATCAATACCAGGAAAAATCCTAGAGCAGATCATTAAATAGTCAGTTTGTAATTACTTAGAAAGCGATGCTGTAATCACTAAAACCCAGCATGGATTTCTCATAAATAAGTTGTGCCAGACTAATCTTATCTGTTTTTACAATAGGGTTACAAGCTTGATAGATGAAGGGAATGCTGTGGACGTAGCATATCTTGACCTCAGTAAGGCCTTTGACAAAGTTCTCCATGACATTCTTGCAAGAAGCTAGTAAAATGCAGGCTGGACAGTGCTAGGTGGATTTGTAATTGGTTGACCAACCGAACCCAAAGGGTGCTCACAAATGGCTTCTTTTCATCCTAGAGAGAAGTGACTAGTGGGGTGCCACAGGGTTCTGTCCTGGGCCCAGTGCTATTCAGCATCTTCATCAATGACTTGGATGAAGGAGCGGAGGGCATGCTGATCAGATTTGCAGATGATACCAAATTGGGAGAGGTTGCTAATACACCAGAGGACAGGATCAAAATTCAAAATGACCTTGACAGATCGGAGAGCTGGGCCCAAGCTAACAAAATGAAATTCAACAGAGATAAATGTAAGGTCCTGCACTTAGGCAGAAAAAATGGAAAGCACAAATATAGGATGGGGGACACGTGACTGGATAGCAGTATGTGTGAAAGGAATCTAGGAATCTTGGTAGATCACAAGCTGAACATGAGTCAGCAGTGTGATGTGGCAGCCAAGAATGCCAACGCGCTTCTTGGTTGCATCAATAGGAGTATGGTGTCTAGATCGAGGAAGGTGATGGTACCACTCTATTCTACATTGGTTAGGCCTCATTTGGAATACTGTGTCCAGTTCTGAGCACCTCAATTCAAGAAGGATATCGACAAGCTGGAACGTGACCAGAGGAAGACGACCAAAATTGTGAAGGGTCTGAAAGCCATGCCCTATGAAGAATGGCTTAGGGAGCTGGTATATTTAGTCTGCAGAAGAGAAGGTTAAGAGGGGACATGATAGCCATGTTTAAATATTTGAAGGGATGTCAAGTTGAGGAGGGAGAGGGCTTGTTCTCTGCCGCTCCAGAGACTAGGACAAGGAGCAATGGATTCAAGCTGCAGGAAAGGAGATTCCACTTGAACCTAAGGAAGAACTTCCTGACAGTCAGAGCTGTCCGGCAATGGAATATGCTGCCTCGGAATGTAGCACAGTCTCCTTCTTTGGAGGTTTTTAAGCAGAGGCTGGATGGCCATCTGTAAGGAATGCTTTGATGTGTGTTCCTTTATAGCCGGGGGTTGGACTGGATGGCCCCTGTGCTCTCTTCCAACTCTATGATTCTGTGATTCATTTTGAGTTCTGATCCTATGCTCTGGGGTATTAGCTACCTCATTTTTTATTATTATTATTATTATTATTATTATTATTATTACTATTACTATTACTATTACTATTACTATTATTTATTTGTATCCCGCCTCTCCATATGGATCGAGGTGGTGAACAACTTACAAATAGCATGTATTTCGAAACATTTCTATACATGCCCCCAACAAGCTGGGTACTCATTTTACCGACCTGCGAAAGGATGGAAGGCTGAGTCAACCTTGGAGCCCGGCAGAATCGAACTCACAACCTTGTGGCTTGCAATACTGGCATTTAACCACTGCACCAGGGCTCCTAATTAAGTATCATCTGCAAATTTGATAAGAATATCTCCTAGTCTATCATCCATGTCATTAATAACGATGCTGAATAGCACTGAGCCCAGGACAGAACCCTGTGGCATCCCACTAGTGACTTTTCTCCAGGATGAAGAAGAACCATTGGGGAGGACTCTTTGGGTTTTGTCAGTCAACTAATTACAAATCCACCTAACAGTAGCATTCTCTAGCCCACATTTTGTTAGCTTGTTTGCAAGAATATCATGGAGGACCTTGTCAAAGGTCCTACTGAAATGAAGATACGCTACATCCACAGCATTCCCTTCAGCGAACTTGTAACTATATATATAAAAAAGAGATAGGATGAGTATGACACGACTTGCTTTTGAGAAACTCAAGTTGATTTTTAGTGATCACAGCAATTCCTTTCTAAGTGCTTGCAAACTGCCTGTTTAATGATCTGTTCCAGAATCTTTGGTTCATGTTTGGATGCTACGTTTTATGGTCCCTATGTAGACCTGACCACAGCTGCACGGTATGCGGTAAACTCCTGCAGAAGTTAGGGGATCCCTTTTGTCCTTTGCTGAGCAAAGCATTTGCTGAATTTTTCTGGTTGGTCTGTAAATTGTTCAGAGGTTATGTTTCTTCAAGAGTTTCCCTATTCAGTCAGTGACTCCTTTGATATATGGTAAAAATACATTCCCTTCAGGTGGCTGGTTATCCTTACTCCTGTGGTTTTTTTCAGGGTCTTGAGGCCCTTCTTATATCTGTGCTGGAGTGCCCATTAGCCTGTAGAGCCCAGTTTAAATGCTTCAGTTCCTCATTCAAGAGGTGAGGTTCGTGCAGCTGTGGTCAGGTCTACATAGGGACCACAAAACACAGCATCCAAACACGAATCAAAGAACACAAAAGATTCTGCAGGCTGATCCAGCCAGAAAAGTCAGCAGTAGCAGAACACACTATAAACCAACCCGGACTCAGAATGTTATTTGAAAGCACAGAAATCCTGGACCATTCTAACAACTACCAGGTCAGGCTACACAGAGAGGCCATTGAAATCCACAAACACTTGGATAATTTTAACAGGAAAGAGGAGACTCAGAAGGTCAACAAAATTTGGCTGCCAGTATTGAAAAACACCAAAATCAAAACACAAAAGATACTAACAAGCCCTAACAAGCCCCACCTGGGCTCAGGAAGTCTCCCTCCAGGAACACGTATTCAATACACACAATAGGACGGTTATGCTAATTGCTCCCTCCCCTCTGGAGGAGGAGACTGGCATATATATTCTCCATTCCACTTCCAATTCACCATTCCTCTGAAGATGCCAGCCACAGATGCAGGCAAAACATCAGGAGAAAATACAACCAGAACACGGTCTCAAAGCCCGAAAAGCCCACAAGAACCAATGGATTCTGGCCATGAAAGCCTTCGACTCTACAGTGCTCAGGGTGTTTGGTCCGGTGTGGACTTGAGAAGGAATATACATTTTTTGGAGTTAAAAGCGATTTGTCTGGCACTTCTCAAATTTGCAGGTTTGTTGAGGGGCAAGCATGTTCAAGTCTGGACAGACAACATGACAGCCCGGGCCTATGTGATGAACCAAGGGGGTCTTCACTCAAGAGTGCTGATAGACGAGTCAAACAAGTTGTTTCAATGGGCAGAACGAAATTTGCAATCACTGACAGCGGTGCATTTGAAAGGGAAACTGAATGTGTGAGCAGATTACCCCAGACGAAACAAGTTACATCCTGGAGAGTGGACTCTGAATTACCAAGTGTTTCAAAGTTTAAGCAGACGATTTGGGCCTTTTCAAGTCAACTTAGTTGCCTCAGTCAAAAATTCCAGACTAAAAAGATTCTTTTCAATCAATGGAAGCAAGTTTGCAGAGGCAACAGATGCGCTATCAGTTCTGTGGCCGAAAGGTCACCTATATGCGTTTCTGCCAGCGCAGATAATACAAAAAGTGTTATTGAAAATAAAAAGAGAAAATGCAAGTGTGGTGCTGATTGCACTTTATTGGCCAAGAAGGCCTTGGTTCTCCTTGATGAAGGAGATGTCAGTAAGAGAGCCTTGGAGGTTGCCAGCCCAAAAGGATCTCTTAAATCAAGGGCTGGTCCATCATCCAGATTGAAGATGGTTGAATTTGATGGCTTGGGTCTTGAGAGGAAGGCCTTAGAACTGCAAGAGTACTTGCCAGCTGCGGTAGATACCAGTAAGGCATCACAGCAGCAATCGACTCAGAATATATACAGTATGTCTTGGAAAGCATTTGAAAAATGGTGTTCTGCTGAGTCCTTGCAGAGTGAAGCATGTTTTGCAGTTTTTGCAGGATGAACTGCAAAGGGGACTGAGGCTGAACACTTTGAAGCATCAGGTGTGGGCATTGTCTGTGGTATTAAAATTTGATGGAGTTCCTCTTTCAGCGCATCCTTATATTAAGAGGTTTCTAAGATGCGCAGTGTTGATGTCTTACCCAACTAAGCATAGATTACCGAGTTGGGATCTCAATGTAGTGCTGGACTCTTTAACAAAAGCACCCTTTGGACCAGTGAGGGATGCTTCTTTGCGTTTGTTAATGCTAAAGACTGTTTTCCTGGTAGCAATAACATCAGCTAGATGAGTTTCTGAATTGGCTGCATTATCTGTTAATGCTAACTTGTGTAAAATTGAGGAAGAAAGATTGGTACTGATGTTAGATCCAACTTTTCTTTCTAAATGTGCATGGAAAAAGGTCGCACAGGATGTGATTTACCTGTCAACTTTCTTTCCTCATCCGAAAAGCACGGAAGAGAAAAGATATCATACTTTGGATGTGAGGAGAGCTGACCGTCTTTACATTAAAAGAAGTGCACGTGTCAGGAAAACAGAGGCTTTATTTGTATCACATAATCATAAGTCTATGGGGCAGAAGGCATCTAAGACTGTCATTGGAAGGTGGATTAAGAGTTGCATCTTTCAGTGTTATGATGTGGCAGGTCAATCTGGGCCATGCAATGTATATCCACATTCTACAAGATCTATGGCAACTAGTACTTTTTATAAGGTGACTTCATCATTACAAGATATTTGTAATGCAGCAGGCTGGTCAGAGCCATCTACCTTTATAAGACATATATAAAGTTTAAAGTGGAACAGACTGCTTTTGGCAGTAAGATACTCCAGATGGTACTTCAATGTAAATAAAGCCCACCCATGATGTGGCTTGGGTATGTCCCAATCATTGTGGATTCCTCCTCCATGCCATCCCAAGAATGAGAAGTTGGACTTACTGTGAACGGTCATTCTGGGATGGCAGGAGGAGAATTCCATACTCTCCGTGACAGTGGATGGTATATATAGGTTGGTGTAGGCATTGGGGAGGTTAAGCGATTGTGATGAAGGTCTAAGGTAGATTTAGGTTAGAAACTTGGAAATTAAGGAGCCAAATGGTAGAAACTTCATGGTTTGCATGGCTGGAGAAGAAACTGGCAGAGGAGGCGTGGGATCCTAACGGTAACAACAGATTTGGAACATGGACTCCTGCCGATTCCGGTTGGCACACAGGGATTACCCAATCATTATGGATTCTTCCTCCTGCCATCCCAGAATGACCGTTCACAGTAAGTCCAATTTCTCATTTAGTTAACTATTATTTGTATTTATGCTGTCTTTCTAGGCAACAAGCCCTCTCAAGGCAATTAAAATATGAGATATACAGCAATTTTAACCTATATTCTTTTTCTTCATCCAGAAGTGACAGAAGTGAATGTTTCTCCTTGGCAGAACAAGGACCCCACACCTGAGGAAGAAGAAGCTGCACTTAAACTGCAGGCTGCATGGAGAGGGACTTATGTCAGACTCTTAATGAGAGGCAGAAAACCAGGTCAGGATTCTTCACCCTCACCTGGTCATCATGTTTTTATAATATATATTTCACATAAGGCCATTCTATTAATTTGTCTAGTTTCTGTTTTCTGCTATTCCTAGAGGAAGAGGAGGGGAGATCTTGCCGAAAAGGGAAATTTTCTGATAAAGGGCAGGGGGACATGTGCACTTGCTTCAGTCATTAGAATTGTAAGTTGGCTGAGGGCTGTGATGCTGCAGTTTGATTTTTTTTTAAAACGTCAGCATTGTGCAACCCCCCTCCCCTAAAAACATCCCCCAAATGGATCTGGAGGATTGGGAAACCAGGTGGTAAAGTAAGCCCCACCCATGCTACTCCCCGATATTGGGATTGCACTCAATAAAGGGTAGAACACCTAACACCTATGTTTCCTTCCTTTTTGAATAAAGCAGGACCATTTTGATGTTTGCAGTGATCTTAAACAACCTTATGTAAGATCACTGGGGTTTTTCACTTTCGAACATCCTCACTATCACCTTTCTAGTTGGCATTATTTTAACAGTAGGGCTTTTAAATTAATTTTTACATTTGTACTATAGTGTTCTTTCCACATTTTAGAAATATTTGTGCAATATCACTTAAGAAAAAAAAGAGGAAAAAAATAATATTGGACCAGGATTCAAAGAGTAGTTCTATTGATAGTTCTCCGTTCTCTGTTGTAATCCTCCTTCCCTTCTGTAAATCCACCACCACCACCCTGCATGCCCAGAACCTGATCCAGAGGAATAGCAAGCTCACAAGTTGGTATTTGAGTTATGCAGGAGGCTGCAAGGAAGAGGGGAGGAGATGAAAATTCCGTTGCAGTGGGGGTCAAGTACTGGTGCAATACTGGTTTTCACACTTATTTTTTAAAGCATACTGCTAAAACTGTGTTCTTTCTGTGTTGATACTCCCCTATTGAAATAGCTATATTATGCCTACTAGCATGGACTAGTTTGTTGTAGTAAAAGCCACAAGGAGGCCTGTGGCACAGGGAGACTAATGCATATATTACAGTAGGAGACTTGTGAACCATAGCCACTTCATAAGTTGCATGAAGTATTATTATCTAGAATTTCAAATATTGTAAATAGTGAGAAAGGAGTGGAGATGATAGGCAGTGATGTCAGAGGGAAATTACATACTGAAACTATTGACAATGACAAGTTATTAACACTGAGCAGTCACAAAACTGCTGCAGAAACACAAATATCCTGGTGCTGATAAGCCAACCTACGCATGCTGTGTAATAAGAAACTATTGCTATGACTCAGACATCTGGTGATATACTGGAATTTCCATGCTACTCTCACTTTGAAATTTTTTTGCTGCACAATATCTGTTTAATCACATACGGGATTCTTGGAACTTCAAAAGTTTGCCTACTTATGTCAGATTTGTGTCCATGTATTATTTTGCACAGAGATTGGCCTGCCTGCCTTATTTTCAATGCAGAAGGACATTTCCAATGGAAGAGTACATACATAGCATTGTAAGATAAACAAATGAACAGTTTTGCAATGCTGTGGATGACATTATTAGGTCCTGTAATCATACTATCAAAAGTCCCAGTTCCCTAGTTGCCCAGGAGCCTGCATTCAGCTCTCAAGGCACCACAGAGAAAAGAGGCTTCAGGATCATTGCTGGTATGGTGGACTCCGAAGCATTCATTAATTATTTTTGTTGTGAGCACACTGACTGCTAAAGAGTTTTTGCTGAAGATTGAAGAACTGTCTATAAATGAGTATAGCTCTACCACCCAAAACCTGTGAGATGCAATTGTCATTATCTGATATGAGCTGTAGATCCTTTGAGTGGTTCCAGCTTGAAGTAGTATTTGATAATAAATATCCAGAACATTATATACTTAATGCATTTAGGAACAGTCAGTATATTGAATTTCTTTCTTTCTTTCTTCTCAGGTACAAAGGAGAACACTAGAATCAAAGAGACACTCCAGAAACTGTGGGCTCTAATTGAGCCAAATTTTGAACAATGCTCTTTGACATTTTTGAGGTAATATGCCTTGTGCTTCTTGTAATTTGACATATATCAATCCCCCATTTTTGCTTAGAAAAGCATATTTTCCTTCTTTATTTCCCACCCAGTTCTGCATACACTATAGGGAAAGTTTTATGGGCCAGATGTGGTCCTAAGTCTTTATGATGCATATTCCCAATGTAAAGAACATATTTACAAGATAAGCCAAAACACTAACTTTATATTTAGAGCAGGAGTGGTCAGAATGCTTTTCTCCAGACATTACTGAAGTGCTGCTATTTTTAATAAATAACAGAACATTAGTCTGTAACTTGATTATATTAGTTATTTAAACTGGCTTTTTAATTAAAATTTGCTCTATTTCAATCAATCCACCCCACTCTGAATGTTGTGTTACATCTAGTTCTCAAGTAACTGAATATGCCTACTGACAGATCAGTGTATATCTTCATTTCACGTCCACAGGTTTAAAGAAATAAGAATATTGTTTCAAATAAACAAATGAACCTTGGAAAAGTTAATTCAGGAATAAATTCAGAAACTGGACTGTAGTCTGAGTATGTTGCAGAAACCCATTTCCAACATTGTTAGTGTTGACATATTGATTTGGAGACAGTAGGTTTAAAAATAATAATAGTATTTTAGGATAGACTATGGGCAAGATCAGTTCAAATATAAGGCCTTTGCAGATGATGTGGTGATATTTTTAGAAGATCCTTTAATGAGAATTGACAAAGCTAATGAACTTCTAAAAAAAATTGGCAAAATGGCAGGTTTCAAAATTAATAAAGCCAAAACTAAGATACTTCTAAAAAATATTAAATTGTTGGGAAAAGAACAGATTGAAAAGAAGACCAGTGTCCAATGTGTACAAAGAGTGAAATATTTGGGAATAGAAGTGACTAATAATAATACTCATTTGTATAAGAATAATTACCAAAAGATTTTGAATCAAATTCAAAAGAAATTGAATATCTGGAAAAAATTGGACCTTTCACTGATGGGTAGAATTTCAGTGATAAAAACGAATGTCCTTCCCCAAATACTTTTTTTGTTTATGATGTTCTTCTTCGTGGTCTCTGTGCCTTCATACACTAGGAGCTTTAGCGCCTGCGCGGTAGCGTTCGGAAACTTCTAGAGCTCGTTCGCTTGGCGGGAACCCCTCCCCCACGCCGGTACTGCGCATGCTCCTCCCGCCGAGCAACGGTCTCTCCTCAGTTCTTTCTCGTCCGCCATCACGTACGGAAGGTTCTTCGGTTTGTTCCTCGACTTCTTGCTTGGCTTGCTGTTTTTTCACGGTTTTTCGGACTTTTGGACTGTTTCTGACCTCTCCCTCGGACTTCCCCTTGGATTTGGTGTTTTTTGGACTTTCCTGTTTGGCGTTTTCGTCTTATGTCCGTGCTCTTCAAAAAGTGCGTGTCCTGCGGGCGCAAAGTTGCCCTCAACGACGGCCATAAGGAGTGTCTCTTCTGCTTGGGTGAGTCCCACAACACTCGGACTTGCCCAAGTTGCCAGGATTTCACTCCCCAGACTCTCCGTAACAGGTCCGCGAGACTTAAATCCTACTGTTGGGAGCAGTCTTTGAGGGCAATCGACGAGACCTCCGTTTCCAAAATGGCCGAAAAGAAGACGACTACGCCATCGATGGTATCGGCGGCTGCCGTTCCATCCACCTCGTCGGTATCGGGCTCGGTACCGGCGAGAACGCCGATATCGGCGTTACCGAGGATCCTGAAGCTCTCGGCAGCTGCCAAGTCAGCAAAAGGATCCTCGACAGCGAGGAAGGCTGAGGCTCCCGTTAAGGAGACGCCTACTAAAAAGCGCCCTGCTCTGGACGGAGACAAGGGCAAAGAGAAGGAGAAGAAGAAGAAGAGGAAGGAGAAGAAGCGCTCCCTGGCTGGGGACGTTAAACCTCCCACTCCTCCTCCGACTCTGCAGCCTTCCAAAGGGCGAGGCGAGTCCGTCGATCTCTTGGATGATGAGATCGAGGACGTTCCCCAACAACGCCCGGACTCGCCTGTGGTAGACCCTCCAACCCTGGTGGAGGAGCACCACCGCCTTTCCAGCTGTCACAGGTCGGCCGACCTGCAGCAGAGAGAGCCCTCTGCTTCTCCGGAGCGGCGTTCTACTTCATTCAGGTCCCGGTCCCGCTCTTCGGAGCGTCCGGTGGCCTCGCCGCCTCCTAGGGAGACAAGAGAGGAACAACCTCGCTCGTCTGCCTCCAGATATACCTCGGCGTCCTACGTGGCCAGGTACATGAGGGAATCTGAGTGGAGAGAGTGCCCGGCTTCTTACCGGTCACATTCTCCATCGTACCAGGATCGGTACCACCGTGACCCGAGACGCTGGGAGACCTTCCGGAGGTCCCGGTCACCTCGGAGACAGCGCGACTCACGCTCACCTCAAGGAGAAGACTCTCGGTACCGTCGGCGCCGAAGCCGTTCGCCGTCGGACCACCGCTCCTTCAGCCGCTCTCCCTCGCCTCGATACCATAGGGCGAGAGAGCCTTAGCCTCGATACCGAGCGGTATCGCCACCTCCCAGGGTTACGGCTACGGCAACGTGCCCTGCGGATTCAGTGGTGACTGGACAGGCTACGACCACCACGGCCTGTCAGACTACGCCGGTCACCACCAGAAAGGTGAAGTCTGTGGTGAGCCAGCCGAAGCGTGACGCTGCCACTACCACCGTGCTGGCTGTGGAGAAGCCCAAAAAGGCTGCACCCGCAACGGCGGTAAAGGAGCCAGAGAGTGAGCGGCGAGAGGACTCACCGAGCTCGGAGTCCTACGACTCGAGCACTGAGTCAGACGCCTCGGACGTGGCCTCCCAGGAGTCTCCTCCGCTTGGATTCGGGGAGCCGATCCCAGATTCAGCACCAGAGGACGTCCACCAGTTCTCTGCAATGCTGCTTCGCATGGCCTCTACCCTTGGCCTTAAGATCGTGGATGCGGAGCCGGAGGATGACGATCCCGTCTTCTCCATCTTCGAGGGGAAGCGACCTGCCGCGGCCCCGCTGCCTCTTCTGCCCCGGATTGCAAAAGTTGTTAAGTCCGCGTGGGACAGACCGGCCTCGGCACAGTCGATACCGCAGCGTTTGGAGCACCTCTACAGGGTGCAGAAGGATAACGCAAGTTATCTCTTCAACCACCCTGCACTGAACTCTGTGGTGGTCGAGTCGGCACAAACAAAAGGTACCGGCAGACAACACACCACCCCGCCGGATAAAGAAGGCAGGAAGTTGGACGCCTACGCAAGGAGGTTTTATTCCGCCGCCTCCTTGCATATTAGGCTGTCCAACACTCAGGCTTGCCTCGCGGCATACCTGAAGAAGGTACTCGACCGCCTTCAACCGGCAATGGAGACGGTACCGGAGGACATCCGTCAGGCCGCCTCCGTCATCTTCAACGAGGCCATATCCATCGCCTGGCAGCAGATGGCCTCCTCTCGGCACGCCATGGAGATCGCCTCCCGGGTCATGGTGGGATCCATCGGCTTGCGCCGCCATGCCTGGCTCAGACCGGCCGACATCCAAGAGGACACCCGAAGGCGGATCGAAGATCTCCCCTTCGACGGCCTCTTCAACTCCACCACCAACCAGGCGCTGGACAATTTGGTTAAGGCGAGGTTGACGGCCAAAAAGATCGGGCTCCAGCCGGCCACGCAAGCCCGCAGGACTTCCGCCTTCTGCCCATCCTGGCGACGATCGTCTACCTCGTCGTTCCAGCGCTCGGCCCAGTTCGGCCAGTCGAGACCGTCCTCTGGTTCGTCCGCCAGACGTACTTTTAGACGCCGTCTGGCTTCCTCTAAGAAGTCCTCCTCGGACGCGAAGTCTCAGTTTTGACCTGTCTGGCAGGACTTCCCAACACCCACTCTTCAGCCTACCACCAGCCCTCGGAGACCGACCGACTCTAGCTCGACACCTTTTGGAGTGGCAACATGTCACTACGGACTCTTGGGTGCTTTCCATCGTCCGTCTTGGCTACACCATCGAGTTTCACGATATTCCACCTCGAGGCATTTACTACTCCACCCCGTCGAGTCCGGTCCTCCTGGAAGAGATCCAATCCCTCCTTCAAAAAGGAGCAATCGAGCGGCTCTCGCCAGAAGCCAAGACCACCGGCTTCTTCTCCCGGTACTTCACGGTACCGAAAGCTGACGGTACCCTCCGGCCGATCCTCGACCTCAGAGGGGTGAACTACTACATCCGCCCCAAGAGGTTCAAGATGGTCACGATACCGTCGATCCTGCCCTTCCTCCATCGAGGGGACTGGTTCGCTTCCATCGATCTCCGAGACGCCTATTTCCACATCGCCATTCGCCCGCAGCACAGACGGTACCTCCGCTTCACAGTCGATGACGCCTGCTACCAGTACAAGGTGCTGCCGTTCGGACTCTCGACTGCCCCAAGGGTCTTCATCAAATGCATGGCCCCGGTGGTATCCTTCCTGCGGACGAAGGGCGCTTCCATCTACCCTTACCTCGACGATTGGCTGTTGGTGGCGTCCTGCAAACAGAGACTTTACCACGACATCCACATGACGTTGTCGCTCCTGACTCGCCTTGGCCTACGAGTGAATCCGAAGAAGTCCCACCTCGAGCCGGCGAGGACCTTGGACTTCATTGGTGCCACTCTCGATTCCACCTCCGCCAGGGCGTACCTGCCAGAGACTCGGGCTCAAACCCTGATCCGGGCCGCCGCTCACGCCTATACGGCCCCAACGATGTCTGTGAGAAGCGTCCAGCAGCTCCTGGGCTACATGGCCGTGACTACCGCAGTTACCTATCTCGCCAGACTGAGGGCAAGGCCTCTTCAACACTGGTTCGTCCGCATATTCGACCCCCTGCGAGACGAACAGACCATCCGACTGCAACTGCCGGAGGACGTGCGCTCATCCCTCTGTTGGTGGCAGTCGCGAAACAATCTGATGTCCGGGATGCCCTTCCAACAGCCGACACCGAAGGTGATGGTAACAACCGACGCCTCCCTGTACGGATGGGGTGCCCACTGCGGCGATCTGAAAGTCCGCAACAGATGGACCGACAACAAGACCGCTCTCCATATCAACGCGCTGGAGCTACTCGCCGTCTCAAAGGCACTACGAGCGTTCCGCCACGTCGTAGCGGGACGCACAGTCCTGGTCCTGACCGACAACACCACCGCTGTCTGTTACATCAACAGACAAGGAGGGACTCATTCCAAAACCCTGCTCAACATCGCTCTCGACCTGTGGGACTGGTGCATTCGCCTGCACACACATCCCGTGGCAGTTCACCTGGCCGGGCAGGAGAACACCACGGCAGATGCCCTCAGCAGGGACACCTCATCCCATCACGAATGGTCTCTCTCCGGGGAGGCGTTCAGACTGATTCGAGACCGCTGGGGCGAACCGTCGATCGACCTCTTTGCGACCAGGGAAAACGCGAAGTGTCGCTGATTCTGTTCCAGAGCGGGCCACGATCGCGCTTCCATCGGAGACGCCTTCCAGTTTCTGTGGACCGGGGAACTCCTCTACGCGTTCCCGCCATTCCAGCTGCTCAGCCGGACGATATCGAAGATCCTCGCTGACCGAGCCGACGCGATCCTGGTAGCCCCGTACTGGCCGAGGCAGCACTGGTTCACACCCCTGCTACGAGCTGCACGAGGCGACCTGCTCCGGCTACCATCGACGCCGGGCTTGCTCTCCCACTCTACTGGCTGAGTCCTCCATCCGGACCTGCCACGCCTGGCCCTCCATGCCTGGAGGATATCGCACTAGACAATCCTGTGCTCGGTACCGTCCTCGTCACGGCCAGGAAGGAATCCACCCGTCGCAACTACCAATACAAGTGGCAACGCTTCCTGACCTTTGCTAATGAGAGGAGTGAGCCGGTATCGCCCGCTGGACTCTCTACCGTCCTGCACTTCCTCCTTCATCTCCGGCAACAGGGCCTGGCGTTTCCATCCCTAAAAGTTTACCTCTCCGCGATCGTGGCATACCAGCCGCCACGATCTGTGGCATTGGCTTTCTTCAGGAACGATACCGTTAAGCGGTTCCTGAAGGGATTGCAACATCTCTACCTGCCGGTATCGCCACCGCTACCGCCGTGGTCCCTCTCGTTGGTGCTGTCGCAGCTGACGAAACCGCCCTTCGAGCCAATGGCGACTTCGGATGACAGGCTTCTAACCTTGAAAACAGCCTTCCTGGTAGCGGTGACCTCAGCGAGGCGAGCGGGTGAGATTACAGCTCTTCGATCCGATGAGCCCTTCATGGTCTTCCACAGAGACAAGGTGGTCCTGAGACCTGACATCTCGTTCCTGCCTAAGGTGGTGTCCAGTTTCCATCTCAACCAGGACATCATCCTGCCTGCCTTCTTCCCGAACCCGACGGCATCGTTGGAGCGGTTCCTTCACTCCCTGGATGTACGTCGGGCCTTGGCCTTCTACACGGACAGAACTGCTTCCTTCCGACAGACGCCGCATCTCTTCGTTTGTTATGGGCAACATTGGAAGGGCCTCAAGGTGTCCATCCAGCGCTTCTCCAAGTGGGTGGTACAGACTATACAGCTGGCGTACGAGCTCGCGAGGAAGCCTCCGCCAGCCCTGCTTCAAGCCCACTCCACCAGAGCTGTGGCTACTTCTGCGGCCCTCCTGCGAGGAGTTGACCTGCACGAACTCTGCCGTGTGGCGACCTGGTCCCAACCATCGACCTTTGTTCGCCACTACAGGCTCGACTGCCAGTCGCGCAGAGATGCTCGGTTCGGACGTGAGGTGCTGGCTTCTGTGCTGTAGGACCTGACCCGCCATCCGACCGGTAAGCTACACAGTCTCCTAGTGTATGAAGGCACAGAGACCACGAAGAAGAAACAGGTTGCTTACCTGTAACTGTGGTTCTTCGAGTGGTCATCTGTGCCATCATACACACCCGCCCTTTCCTCCCCTCTTTCTCAGGTCCCTGTAGGTTCTACGGCGGACAACAGAACTGAGGAGAGACCGTTGCTCGGCGGGAGGAGCATGCACAGTACCGGCGTGGGGGAGGGGTTCCCGCCAAGCGAACGAGCTCTAGAAGTTTCCGAACGCTACCGCGCAGGCGCTAAAGCTCCTAGTGTATGATGGCACAGATGACCACTCGAAGAACCACAGTTACAGGTAAGCAACCTGTTCTTTTCAATCTTGATTATAAATCTTATTATTATGTCATATACAGTATGTTATAAAGAAGAAATAAGTAAGTAAGTGATAATTACTAGTTAAAATAATGAGACGTAATCACTGGTAACATGGTGGAGGGAGGTAGAAATAAGAGAAGAGATGTTGAAGCAAAAGGTTTATGTTTGGAAGAACAGGGATGTCAAAGTATAAGAAACATTATGTCGTATATTAAAGGTTTATGGTAAAAAGATATGATCAATAGTAAAATGTTAACCGTAATGTAATTAAAGTAAGATAATGTATGTTCAAATGAATATATAGTTTTTTCCCTTTCTGATATACGGAGGTTGACTTTTCTTTTCTTTTTATAAATATTGTAAGGCTGTATCTCGCAAAAAGGGGAAGCACTTTGTGTTTGTTAGATTATGTAAATAAGGTATGTTGTAAATGTAATGTATTATTTTCCATGTTTTGTTGTATAATGTTTACATGTCAGGATGTGAATTTATGTATGTTTTGTTTTGTTTTTTAGTCCTTTTGTTGAGGTTGTTGTAAAATTTATTTGAAAATAATAATAATAATAATAATAATAATAATAATAATAATAATAATAATAATAGTAGTAGTAGTAGTAGTAGTAGTAGTATTTGTTAGTTTCTTATGTCCATGGACAAAGTTTAATGACTCAATTGATCTACCCTTACTTACTTTGAACTTCTAGTACACCACAGGGCCAAGCAAAATAGGACAGGAAAGATGCATGAATGTGTCTGCTGACTTTTTTTCCTTGCAAAAAAACAGCTGTATAGAAGGTTGGATTTGGGTCACAAATCTGATCCAAAGCCAGTATCCATGCTAGCTGTAGATGGGGTGAGATTCTGGGAATTGTCCAGGAGAGTAGCTTTTACAAGTTCTATTGTCTCGTTTGGATGATTGCTATCAGTTGTAGATAGGAATACATACAGGCATAATCTTCTGCAAACTGTTGCTATCCATAGCTAATAGCAATTGGGGGTGTATGAACTGGGTTGGACCAAAGCACAGGTGGGACTAGTTGGAAATTGGGCATGTCTTTGACAAGTTTACACGCCCTCTCTCTCTCTCTCTCTTTCTCTTTCCTTCTCTCTCTCTCACACACACACACACACACACACACAGACAATATAACCAAGAAAAGCATGGAAAAAACATTATCAGACAATCAATAAGAAGACTGTTTCAAACTATACAAAGAGAATTTTAAAACTCTCCATATGAAATTCATGCTCTCGGTGTTATTCCTTGGCCATCATTATCAATTACTTGGATGAAGGTAGCAGAGGGAATGTTCGTCAGATTGACAGAAGACGTTGTGCTGGAAAGGGTAGGTTTTAAGATGATCTTAGGAACCTGGAGTACTGGACCAAAATGAACCAAATTGATTTCAGCAGGAGCAAATGTAAAGTTCTGTATTTAGGCAAGTTGCACAGATATACAACAGATGATACCTGGCTTAGCTGTATTACATGTGAAAAGAATATAAGAATCTTAGTAAACCAAAGCCTAAATGTAATGCAGCACCAAAAAGACTAACACTGCTCAAGGCTGCCTCAGCAAAGGGCAGTAACCACTTTGTTGGTTCCATTCTATCCTGTTTTGATCAGACATCAGCAGAACTACTGTGTCTAGTTCTGGACATCCAGATTTCAGAAGAATATCAAGAAATTGACATGTGTCCCAAGGAGGGCAACAATGGTGGTAAAAAGTTTGGGAATGAAGTTATTTGGGGAACAAGTGAGGTTTGTTTACCCTGGATCAAAATGACAGGAGATAAGTAGAAGATGGAAGACATTTGTTTTCTGTTCCTCCAAATGGTAGGAGCTCAACCAATGGATTCAAATTACAAAAAAGAAGATTTTGGCTAAACATAACCTTCTGGTGGTTAAGATTTAGGGGAACGAGCTCCTTTTACTCTCCTTTGTTGGAGATTTTTGAATATCAGTGTATCAAGATTGCTTTAGCTATGGATTTTCTGCATCAGCAGAGGACTGGAGAAAAGAGTGTGGAGATAACATTCTATGATTCTGTGGCTTCTCCACACATATCACAGCTCTGATTTAACTTGGGGGAAAAGATGTCAGAAAATATATTCACACTCTTCCCATGTCATGTCTAGCTCTACTTCAGCCATGCAGAAAACATATTAATGTAGAAAACATGTTTTCTGCCTTTGTTTCTCCTGGTGAGATTTTTAAGGGTCAAGAAGTTCTTTTGTTGACTGACAAGAGAATAGCAAATGAATCTTCTGCCCATCCCTACTTCATTCATGGATCCCTTTTGCTCTTAAAATTGGATCTTTTCCTTTGATATATGTGTTTCTCTTATGAACAATCTGTTCTTTAGTGAAGAAGATGTTCCATAATAAACTGTATATATTTTCCTTATATAAGAAGTGTTCCAAATTACCTCCTTGGCTATAAGCTAACTTTTATTTTACTAATTAATATATACTGATTAACTGCATCATTCTAGGATCCAGAATAAATCTGTGAGAAGTCCTGTTTTTGCTTGAAAACCATCTGTATATATTTTGCTTATATATTGAAAATTGTATTAACACATATATTTTAATACTTACTTTTTGTCTTTCACAGAGATATATTTAAAAGTAAATGCAAGTCAGTAGAAAAATATCGTTGCTATGAAGATGAATGGACAAAGACATCGTTTGCTGATTATACTGTTACATACGGGGACCAGCCCCCAAATTTTTGGTTTGTGGTCTTCAGGTGAATTTCTTTATTGTTCAATCATGTATGAACTCTGAATAATCAGAAATAAACTTAAATTTTAAGAGTTCACTCCTTTCTTATGCTGAAGTTGTGAACATCCTGAATGAAAGTTCCTGTTGCAGTTACTCCATATTAGTTGATCTGAAAGGGACATCTCTTCATGCGCCCCTTCTGCAGTGAAAAATGTATGTGCCTCCTTATTCCTTTAAAATCTCTTTACAGATTGCTATTCTTTCCTTTCCATTGCCTCCACAAACATGAATTCATGAATCTTTCTTTCTAGTCCTCTTAAAGATCCCATCTTTCCTGATTTCTGTACGGAATCACCAGATCCACACCTGTCTGACTAATGGGCACATCAGACCTTTGGTATCCGCTGGATTTCCCAGATCTCTGCATGTTCCAATGCATTTCTCAGTAATTTAAACTATTCCTTGACATGTTACATTTGAAAAAGGTCTTTGCTTCTTTGTATACATTTTTAAGAGGAACGTGCTAATCTGGTTTGTTACTCATTATTTCAAGAGTAGTGTGTTATATGCTTTTAGATTTTAAAAAAATACTGTAGAAGTATAATACAAAAATGACCCCCAGAATGACCCCCAGAAGCAGTGTTTAGGACCAATGAATAGATGTTGCTTACTACATAGCAAAAGCACCATTATTTTTGTTGCATTTTTTGAAAAAGTGTTGTCCCCCCATAATGCACTATAGTGAACCATTATTTGTAGTGCATTGATTCAAAGCTGTGATTTAAATGACAAAATGTTCATGTGAATCTGTACATCTGAGAGAAAATAAACACTTAAATATGTATTTTGAGAAAATTGTTTGAGATTTACATGCTAAATTGTCATAGATTAGAAAAAAATAACTTCACTTATCTCTGCTTTAAAACATTTTCCCCCTTCTCCCCCAATTTTGTCTTAGGGAAGTATTTTATGTTCCTGAAGATATGTTCATAGTGCCAAAGGTTTATTCAGCTATATCTACCTGTGTATTGCATGTTGTAGACAATGACACATTGGAAGAAATACCTAGGATCTTTCTCAGGGTTGTACCACATCTTTATATAAAGAATAAGGTAAGAAACAGCGGCATTTCAGCATCTTAACTGCAATGCTCCTATCCTGCGTTCCTCTGTTTGAAGACAAGGATTTTGATGAGTGACAGACTAACATAAGTGACAGGATGTTTTCATAACAGATGTTAGCCTGAAATGTGGAACACAGAGTCTAAATCAAATTGCTATTCTCAACTAGAGTAGACCCACTGAGCCAGTGAACTAAGTCACCATTCAGGCAAATTCCACTAGTTCAGTGAGTTGACCCTAATTGAGAGTAACAGTTGGATTTAGGACATGCAGTCCAAGACAAGTCGATCACTAGAAGAAGAAAAACTAACAAAAAAACACCACTTACCTAGATCCTTTTCAATCCAGCTACAGTAATACTTCTAGGAGAAAGGCAGTTTTGATTGCCTTGGTGGTAGACCTACTGCAGAAGGAGTGTGTACTGTAGGAGGAGTGTGTGCCTATTGGATTTCTTAGATTTCTTAGATTCTGAGCAGCTTCTGAGATCATTGACAATGGTATACTTCTGAGATGCCTCTGTGAATAGGGATTTGGAGGTATTGTTTTATTGTGACTCCATGCTTTCTTGGAAGGGCAAACTTGAGAACATCCTGGTGGGGGATTCATGTTCAGCTCTTTGGCTTTTGGATGAGGAATCTCTTAGGCTTTATTATGCCCGCCATTCTATTTAATCTGTGCCTGAAACTGCTGGAAGAGGATTCCAGAGTCTTGATGTGCAGTACTACCAAAAGCTGAAGACATTCAGCTCACCTTATTTCCACTTAAATCTGGGAATCTGCTTTGGTTCTATACCAGTCTCTCACATCAGCATTAGATTGGATGAAGATGAATAAACTGAAATTTAATCCAGAGAAGACTAAAGTACTCCTGGTTGGTTGAAAGATATATCAGGGAATAGATATTCATGTGATGCTTCCTGGAGTTATGCTCCCCCTAAAGACAGATTTACAGTTTGGGTGCCCAGGCTCCTGGAGTGTGCCAGGTACCCAGAGATATCTTCCCAGAGATATCTTATCCAGGCATATGTACATATAAAATATAATATATCTTCTGTTTATAAATGGATAGAATGACTATCGTTTCCGCATTGTTTAACTAACATCATTATTTTAAGAACATGAGGGCAGACACCCTATTAAACATAAGCTAGACATGCATTCATAACTGTTTGGTATTCATGTTTATGATTGTGGCAGTATGGACACAATAGCAAATGCCCCCCTAAACCTACCTTAACCAGCAGCAGTTGCACCAAGTGATGGAGGCCTGTTCTGCTGGCTATTGGGACACAGCAAGATGATGTTTCCAGCCTCTTCCCACTAGCAGTCTGTGTTGTGAGGAGGAGTTTCTTCTCCTTGCACCGCAGATCACTGGCGAGGGGGCAGGAAATGTCATACTGCTGTGCGCCACTCATCAGTAGAACAGATCTCTGTCACTTGGTGCAGATGCTGCATGTTAAGGTAAGCTTAAGTGGACAGGTCAGGGACAATACATAATTATGCATTTAAGTATAGATGATACAGGGTCTTTGACTACACTTTTATGAATGTACATTAAGTATGGCGCAAGTATCGGCTAATGAGTATAGTGCAGCAGAGCTACTAGTAAGAGGTCTCAACATTGCTACAGAATTTCAATAATATATAGGATTTACTTTGTTGAACATGTTTCCCAAATGGATATTATATGACTTCATGAATGGATTTCTTCTCAACCATTCTTACCTATTTTAGGACCATAGTTACGCATACAGTGCCTTAGTAGCAATTATAATGTTTCTCTCCATTAATAAATTTCTCTGTTTTTTGTATATGAACTATCATTAATTAAAATTTGGGTTCATTTTTTTTACAACATTGTTTTATTACAGAAAGGATATACTTTTATGGCTGAAGTTCAAACTGGTGAATCACCTGTGATGGCAGGAAAGTGGAGGCTTCGGCTTATAGGTTCCTACAGTCCCCTTCCAGTTCTGTCTCGTGATGCTGTAAACAATTTATATTCCATTAAGGAAGTTAAGGACTATTATATACCAAATGATAAGCATATAATATTCAGGTAAAATTGGGGAAATGACTAAGATATTTGCATATATACCTTTTTTGAGGGTGCACATAGGTACATGTGACTGTAGGCATTTAATGTATTAATGCATTGGTGATAAACAATATATTTCTGTTCTGGTCCAGGAGATAAAAAAGGGCCAGTGAGAAGTACTAGCAAATAATGTTGGGAGATAATCCTTAAGTAACACAGTGTAATTTACTTCTGCCTATTATACTGGAAAGTGATCTCAAACCAACTGAAGATCAGGAAAATGGCAAACATTCACAATTGATGATATAGCTGTAATTTGCTAGCTACCTTCAATCTATCTATGATGTATAATGCAAATTTTATTTTTTAGTAAATAAGAGTAAGCATAACCTGTCAGATTTTCAGTAACAGCTGTACAAGTGCACAGTAAACCAGTCTTTATGTTATATAGGGGCCATAGTTTTTGAAAACTATGTCCAACCCCAAACACAAATTGACTAGAAATATTGAGAGGTTCTCCAAAGCTATTCCAGTTCACCTTGGATCACCTTTCCCTTTTCCTACTTTTGAATTATGGATTTGCTTGAACTGTTTGGATAATAGGAAATATTCAGAGAAACTGAGGGCCTTTCCACTCTACACTGTTGTAGTGATGTTATTCCACTTCCAACATCCTATGGAATCCTGGGGTTTGCAGTTTAGAGAGGGGCATTTAGAATTCTCAGTCAGAGAGCTCTTTGGCCTCAGTAAACTACAAACCTCAGAATTCCACAGGATGTTGAAAGTGGAATAATGTCACTATAACAGTGTAGTGCAGAAAGGCCCTGAAATTGGCATGAAAATTCTACTGTTAACCTAAGCAAAAGTGTCCTAAAAGATAATGAGAATGCTCATTCAGAATCATTAGCAAAGCATCTGTGTGAACAAACAATTATATTAGAAAGGGATTGTTTCAAGTCACTCTATTTTTTTACACTTTAATTTCCTCATGTTAGTGTTTATATCAACAAATAACTTTGAATATATATGATGATTTGCATTCAGAACACACTGAGGAGAAGCTTAAGTAACTCTAAAATTCCCAGTAAGATGCTTTTGATAACTGCATACTTTTGACTAGCTGAATATAATGATATCTGGCTCAATTAGTAATTAGTCTTGATATTTTTCTTCTTCAGGTATTCAGTAAAAGTCACAATACCACTGATTGCTACTGTCCAGGTGCAGACCTCTAAATCAGACACAATAATAAAGCTACAGGTTCTGGATTCTGAGGAAGAAATGGTGAATTCTGTTGGAAAGGGTCATGCTGTCATTCCAGCATTTAATTTCATATCTTCTGAAAGGCCTTCAAGTAGCTTCTGTAAGCGTCATATGTTGTATGGATTATGACCGTTTCATACAAGGACACATAAACCCTGCAGTAGATTTGAATGTGTGTCTCTGTTTTGTGCTAAATACTTGCTTAAATAAGTACTTTGTTATGCTTGCTGTTGATGGTAGCAATGGTAGTAATGTCTAGAATCAGTTTTCTACGTATAAAACAAGATCATGAGTTAGCACCCATGCCAAAAGTGTGTACCTCCTGGAGAATGAAGTGACATGGCTATTTGTCATCTAGTCTGGCTCACTCCTGTGGGATGCTAATATCAACCGCATGGAGGCCTGTCACCTCTCTCTTCAGCCCCCTGTGTCTTTCCCTTACAAACTCTTTTGGGGGATGATGGTGCTGGAGGTTTCAGTAGGAAGGAGAAATCACAAAAACCACCTCCATCTACTTTACACTGGCCAAAATTTCCCAAGCTGAATTCTGCTCTAGGAGTGTTCCCATAGCCTGGAACTAAATGTGAATCCAACCGATAACAGAGAAAAGACACTCCAATGATAATTCAGAGATCTGCTCCAGTAGAATTATTCTCAGGCACTACATAGTTTGCAAAATAACTCTAGCTACCACACATATCTTATTTGTCTACCTTTTGCCAGCTATGATTTTTCTTTTATTTCATCTACTGTTTTTGTCAGTCTTCTGACTTCACCACACCTGACCAATTAAAAATACAAATACATTGAACAGATACTTTGTTCAGAATTATTTGTCCCATCTGAAATTTGTTTAATTGACTTATTTGTCCAGCCTTTCCACTCTGGAAAGGTTTATCATATGTATGCTATAAATCCCTTTAAAGTTGGCAAGTAGAAAGAACAATATGAGAGAGATTGAGAAACTTACAGAAATACAGATGGCCCTCCATATCTGCAGACTCTATACCCACAGATTGAGCCAACCATGACTTGAAAATATTTTTTAAAAAATTCCAAAAAGCAAACTTTGATTCTGCTATTTTATATAAGGGGAACCATTTTACTACACCATTATACATAATGGGACTTCAGCGTCCATGAATTTTGGTATCCATGGGGTGTCTGGAACTATAGATATCAAAGGCCCACAATGTATTTAAAATGGAAGTTCTTAAGAACTTGTATTCAAATTAGTAACCACCAGTCTTTAAAGTCTACATGTCTTCCACAGCATCAGCAAGTAAAGGTGGAGTAGTCCAAAGTTCTCCAAGAAGGGAACCTGAAGTTGTAAGCTCTAAGAAAAAAGGTTCTGCAGCAGGTCAGAAAAATGTCAAATCTTCAGTGAAGATTTCACAGGAAGGCCCAGTTTCAACAGAAGAAGAAGCAGTAACTGTTCCTATCATTGAGGAGAATGTACCTCGCCAGGTGAAAGATTTTAAATGAATATTTTAGATAAGTTTTGAGAAAAGATAATGAGGAATTTCTGCTAAGTTGTTTCATTCATCCTACAGCTTCATATTTGCACAGCAGAGTACAGACTCAAGTGCATGAATCTCAGTATCAACACAGAGGCTTATGCTTCTAGCCTGCTGTTGCACACAACATTCTTTGGATGGTGCTGAGAAGCAAACCGCAGTTCTTTAGGGTATATCCTCTCATGCCAGGAGCTGTAAGATCTTTACTTTCTCCTGAATCTGTAGACTCTCTTTCTCCTCTCTCAGGTTTTTGCATCCTGATTTGCCAGTTACAGCGCTTTTCAGGAAGGCACAGTTTTAAACCTCTACAGATGGAGTGCAGGGAGCAGAAAAACATGAAGTCTTATGCAGTCTTACCACCATCAACAGTCATTTATTTGCATATTGTTCTTCTTTGAGGTTTATGCTCAAATCATTTCTCATTATATCAGGAGCCAGCATGGAGAAAAAAGTTTCAAGTGTTTCACTGGATGTCCTTGGGCTGACCTGTATCTCTCTCTCAGCTTCACAGTGTTGTTGTGAGGATAACATGAGGAAAAAGAAAAGTGTGTATATCACCTTGATTCTGCAATGAATTAAAGGCAGCTTCCCCTCTTCTGCGGTCTTATCCAGTCAAAAAGCTTCAAAAAAAGTATCCCCATGCTTAACAAAACCTTAGGCTTGGCTCCTTTTTTGTTTGCAGACAGCTACAGGGTCCAGAAGCTACTCCCCTTGCTTTTTGGTCCCTCCAAATCCCTTCATGTCATTTTTACCTGTGTTTACCCATAATTGTATGCTATTTTGAAATTAATCATCATCTAAAAAAAAAAAACAACTCAAAATTTACATTTACATGTATTTTTTCTTGCTTAACATATTTTGATGATGGCTATATTTGAAACTGTGAACAACTACATTGCAGCTTCCAGGGAAAGATACAATACAGTGGCTAGCTAAATTCCAACCTAAGCATTAAGCTGAGTGGTACCAATCTGGTTATTTCTTACAGGTTCACAACAATCAGATTTCTGAAATATCTCTATTTAGCCACCTCTTTCATTCCCTTTTCCTTTTAACCATCAGAATCCAACTGTGCTGTCAAGGGAATGATGGTTAAGATCATATTACTAATATAGAGTAATGGACTCTATTTATGAAATAATAATATATTACATTTGGATTTTACAGCTTCATAAGTATATTATACAAGCTTCAGTGTTGTATAATAGCTGGCCACTTACTGAGAGTCAAATGATATTTGTTCAGGCGCTGAAAGAATTAGAAAAAAATGAAATCAAAGGTAAGTCAGTGTCTTAAATGTTTAAAATGTGCTTGTTGAAAGTTTCTTCATTAATACAAAGTTTCTTTGAGCTCAGTATGGTAAAGTAATTGCATAATAGAGAAAATTCCATTATCAGAACTGTGATGATAATATATCTTTCATTTAAATATTTCATAATTAATAATTATAAATGACATGAAATGCTATCTAGAAAATATTTATATTCATGGGTGGTAATACAGTGGGACTGTCTGGTTAACTGATGACACTTCTTAACATTCTAACTGTCACAGTAACCTCCATGTTGCGCTGAATATTATTCCAGAAAATCTGTTGACTCTGAGGAGAGTATTGAGGGATAGGCCTGCCCAAAACAGATATTGATACCAAAAGAACAGGTTGCTTACCTGTAACTGTGGTTCTTTGAGTGGTCATCTGTAACTTCACACAATGGGTATCTTTGTGTACACACAGTAGCATTTCAGAAAGTTCCAGAGCTGAGCAGCTTGGCAGGAACCCCTCTCCCATTCAGTACTGAGCATGCTCAGTCCCAAACTAATGGTCTCTTCTCAGTTTTGAAGTCCGCCGAAGCAGGGACCTGAAAGAGGGGAGGCTGGGCAGGTGTGTGTGAGGGCACAGATGACCACTCGAAGAACCACAGTTTCAGGTAAGCAACCTGTTCTTCTTCGTGGTCTCTGTGCCTCATGCAATGGGAGATTAAGTAGCTTACCATTGGATGGCAGGTCAGGTCCAAGACAATAGAGGACAGCACTGCACGACCAAAGCGGGCATCATGCTGGGCTCTGCAATCAAAGTGGTAGTGGTGGACGAAGATCAAAGGCCGCGACCATGTAGCCACATGACAAAGCTCCTATAGGTCAACTCCCCTGAGAAGGGCTGCCAAAGAGGCCACAGCCCTAGTAGAATGGGCATGAAGTGGAGACGGAGCTGGTTGCCCAGCAAGTTCGTAGGCAAGGTGAATTGCCTGGACAACCCATTTAGAGAAACGTTGGGTGGATACTTTATGACCTTTCCGGTGTCAACCGTAGCAGACAAAAAGGTGGGGAGTATGGCGGAAGGTCAAAGTCTGTTGCAAGTAAAAAGCTAGAGCACGATGCACGTCAAATAAGTAGAGATCAAGCTTGCTCAAGAGGCGGAGCTGGGTCAGGATAGAAAGTTGGCAAAATGATATCTTGATTCAGTTGCAAGTTAGAGTCAACTTTAGGAAGAAAGGAGAGGTCTGCACGCAGGACCACCTTGTCAGTTCACCTACCCTATGAAACACTAGGAACGGTTCATCTGAACGTAGCACAGTCAGTTCGCCTACCTTTCTAGCTGAAGTAACAGCGACCAAGAACGCCGTCTTCAGAGTAAGGCAGTGGTTGTCAGATGTGGCCATGAGTTCAAATGGATGACGCATAAACTGGGAGAGGACAAGAGATAACAACCATGGAGGAAGTGATGGGGAGACAAGAAGGTATAGATGTTGAAGGCCTTTGAGGAACTGCTTGACCATAGTGTTCCTAAAAAGGGCCAAGGAAGGAGAGCCACGTGGTTGATAAGTGACAATCGTGGAGAGATAGACCTTGAGAGAGTAAAAGGCCAGTCCTTGCTCCCATAGAAACATGAGGAAATGCACTGTTACAGGGAGGCCGGAGAAGGGGCCTCACTGCAGGCATCCACGAAGGCCACAAACTTGCGCCACTTGTCATAGAACCTGCGAGTGGATTCCTTCCTAGTGGCCATGAGGACTGCTTGGATAGCAGGAGAGTCTAAAAGATTATCCTCCACATGTGCAGGTGGAAGAGAGGGAGGTCTGGGTGAAGCATGCAACCGTCCAAGTGCAAGAGGAGGTCAAGCATGCATGGAAGTCGCATCCTGTGGCCCTCGGAGATGGTGAGAAGGGGACCGAACCAATGTTGTCTCAGCCAGTAAGGGGCTATGAGGACAGCATCTGTCCTGTCCATGGCAATCTTGGCCACTACTCAGCCCAGGAGAGGAAATGGGGGAAAGATGTAAAGGAACCCCTTGTCCCAAGGAAACTGGAACGTGTCCCTGAGAGAGTGGCATCCCACACTGGCTCTGGAGTAATAGCGGGGGCACTTCTTTTTCCAGTCAGTCACAAAGAGATCGACAAATGGAGTGCCCCATCAGGACACTACCCGGAGAAAGGCGGCGCTGGAGAGGGATCGGTTGTGGTGGCACGCTGTCCGCTGTAGCGTTGTCCTGTCCTGCTAGATGGAATGTATCCACAGCGGAATGCACCAATCTCATATGCACAGAGCCAGATGGAGCAGGGTAGAAGAGTAGGTGCCTCCCTCCCAGTTGACATAACAAACAGCTGTCGTATTGTTGGACAGAATTTGGATGGTCTGTCTGACAATGAGGTTCCGGAAGGCCCAAAAGGCCTTGAGGGTTGCTAGGAGCTCCAATGCGTTGATATGTAGATGTCTCTCTAGGCCAGTGGTTCTCAACCTTCCTAATGCCACAACCCTTTAATACAGTTCCTCATGTTGTGGTGACCCCCAACCATAAAATTATTTCCGTTGCTACTTCATAACTGTAATTTTGCTGCTGTTATGAATCGTAATGTAAATATCTGATATTTAGTCCACCATAAATGATATAAAGTTTGAAGATTTGGTTTCACTGCATTCAGACTGAATTAAATCCAAAAATAAATCTGGCATGGGAATAACACTAGATTTTGTAGGCTTATTCCTTACAATTGATGCAACATCCTTGTTTTTATCAATATCTGAAGTGGCACTCTCCAGACTGTCCAGTCCCAGAGTTACCAACACCTTTTTCAGGAAATTTTTAAAAGAATCTGAGGAAAATAATCTTACTTTATTATCATGTTCTGCATCCTTGTCCTCGGAAAAAGAACCATCTGATTTAGAGTCATTATCCCCACGAGTATCTGCCAAATCTGGTTCCTCGTCACTTTCAGATTCAGTGTTGATTTGTTCAGAGTGTGACAAAGCAGATTCCTCAACTCTAGTCACTTTGGACCTACAGGTAGACTTTTTTGGTAAACACACACCAGCATCATTTGATTCAGCTTGAATAACTTTTGTATCATCAGGAAAATCACGTGAAAATGAAGGATTCATTGAAGTAGTTTGTTGACTGCTTAATAATGACATTACATTCAAATTCAATGAATTGTCCAACTTGCAATACATTTTTTAAACTTGTTATGTATTTTGTGAAATCATTTTACAAATATTGTTTGCCTATTAACATGCACCTCCATTTCTTCAGCAATCATTTGTCTTATCACCTTCCTACTACACTCAGACACATTCCCCTGGGAAGACATTGAGGACATAGGAGGTTCAAATCTTACTTCTTTACCTTCCATAGGCATTGCAGTTTGACTCCTAGTGAATAATGACACCATACACAATGCTAAATTGCCCTGCGCTACTGAATTCACTAATACAGAAGGGCAAGGAACTGCTGACTGAGAGGCTGCCATTTCTCCTGGCAGAGGCTACTCGCATGCTTGAGTGTGATTGGTTGTGTTGCTGGCGAGCTTGGATTGCTCAGGAGAGCTCTTTCCTCTCATAGCCCCCTCCCTTCCTTTCTGAACGCCTCTTTTCAACATGGCGACCGGAAGTTAAAGGAGAGGTTGGGAGCCCTTCCGCGCCCTTAACAGACTTAACTGCATTACCGGGTAATTTTCCTTTCACCTTCTTTTTAATTCTTGCCTTCTCAGACTTCCTTATATTAGATGTTTTTAGCTTTGTTTGAGCCTCGAAGTGGCTGGTCGGAGATTGCCCTTCCAACTGGCTCTCGCTCAATGCCAAGAAAATTTTCTTTAGTAAGGTACTTCAAAGGGGGCAGGAGGACACGAGTGCGTGGCTCGCGCTTGCGCACCACCACCAAGGAGGGAATGGAGCCTAAGACCTTCAGAAATATTTTCTGATGGTCTTAGGCGACCCCTGTGAAAGGGTCATTCAACCCCCAAAGGGGTCGCGACCCACAGGTTGAGAACCACTGCTCTAGGCCAGTCCAGTGGTCCTGGACAGAGAAACGTTCATGGTGGACTCCCCAACCAAGGAGAGATCTGTTGGTTGTGATGGCAAGAGATGGATGGGGTTCAGCAAAGGGCATTCTGGAAAGCAGATGGTGCAGGACAGCCACCAGCAGAGGGAATCCCTGACCGAATGAGGGATCTGAAGAATCCGACACTGGTAATCGAGGAGAGGGTCGAAATGCCTGAGGAACCAGTGTTGAAGAGGGCGGGCACAGAGGCGAGACAGGTAAGTGACTACAGTTGTGGCTGACATATAGCCGAGGAGTTGTTGAACCTGGCGAGCGGAAACAGATGGAGTATGCAGGATGGCTGCTGTAGCCTGGCACAATATCAGTACGCATTTCATCGGCAGGAACGCTATGGCAGAAGTAGAGTTGAGAGTAACCCCAGTGAAATCTAGGGTGCATGTAGGTTCCAAGTGGGACTTCTTGGGAGTCACCCTGAGGCTGAAATTGCAGAGAAGGGAGAGGGCAACATGAACGTCGTTGCATAACTTCTGTTTGCAGGGCGCCACCAGTAACCAGTTGTCCAGATAGGGGTACACCATGACGTATTTCATGTGGTGGTAAGACATCACAGGGGCTCAGCATTTGGTGAAGACCCTGGTGGCAGTGGACAGGCTGAATGGAAGGACCTTGTATTGATAACACATGCCCTCAACCACAAACCGGAGGTACCTCCTGTACTGGGGGTGAATGGTGATATGGAATTAGGTGTCTTGCAGATCTATGGATGTGAACCAGTCCCAACGCTTGAGGAGAGGCAGGATGGATGACAGGGTGACCATCTTGAACTTCCAGCAGGGGATGAAGGATTTGACCACCTGGAGGTCCAGAATGGGTCGGAGAGTGCCATCTGACGTTGGTATGGTGAAGTACCAGGAGAAGAAGCCGTTGGATTTGGCCGAAGACAGCAGTCGTTCTGTGGCTCCTTTGTGAAGGAGGGTATTGATCTCCTCAAGAAGAGCGGGACTGGAAGGCGTGAAGTAGAAGATGCCAAGAGGAGGTATATTTTGAAACTCAATGGCATAGCCAAGACAGATGATGGTCAATACCCAGGAGTCCGAAGTGATGGTGCACCAGGTGTTGAAATGGCGAACCAGTACTGGGGTCTTGGACAGGTGGCTTGGAAGATGAAAGACTGGTAGAGGTGGCGACCTGCAAGGGAAGTCAAAAACGGGACTTGGTAGCCAAAGAAGATTTCTTTGAAGATGGTTGGCAGTGCCTGAAGGAGCGACGAGATGAAGAAGCAGGCAAAGAAGATTGGTGAGATGAGCGATGTGAAGAACGTGACCTGTAAGAGTAGGAAGAGTGTCTCCATGAGGAGCGGAATGAGGAGGGTCTCCTAGGCTGGGCTGATGAATGAAGACCCATCTTCTTCGCCATCAGACAAGCTTTAATCAGATGTTCCATAGCATCATCTGTGGTCACATGGAAGATGCCCTTACCATTGAAGGGGAGGTCTCCAATCCTCTTCCTGCTGTCTTTGGTCAGGCCAGCAGACCAAAGCCATGCAAACTGGCGAAGGGCAATCGCACCCACCGTCACCTGCACTGCACACTCAACAGATAGGAAGGGAAGATAGGATTTGCTGGTTTGAGAGCGCCATGGATTCGTTATAAAACTGGATGGCAGTAGCCCGGTAGTCGTCCGGCAAGTGGGATATGAGAGGGAAAAATCTATCCCATATGTTCCTTTGATAGACTGCCAGGCAAGCCTGAGTGTTGGAGATCCTGGTGATCAATGATGAGGCCAAGTAAAACCAACGACCAAAAATATCTAGATGACAACCTTCACAATCAGGGGGTGTAGTATGGGCTCTTTTACTCCCTTTTGTTTGGGAGGACTCAACAACGATCGAGTTTGGAGTCGGATGATTGAAGAGAAAGTCAACATCTTTCCATTGAGTTTGGTAGGGATGCTCCAGGTGATGAGCAATCAGCTGGAAGGAGGCCGGCTGGGACCACAGGTGCTTAAGCACCTCCTGCAGCACTGGACGAAAAGTAGTTGATGCAGGATGCGTGTCGACTTAATGGAAGACTGGGTCCTGTACTGTTGGAGCAGGGCCAGAGATGTCAAAGCCCAAAGCATTGGCCATTCTTACAAGGATGTCCGAAAACTGCTTTACATTCTCTGGAGCTGAGTCAGGGTCGGTTCCCTGAATGCGAATGGATAAGTGTGAGACTGTTGTGGAGTCCATGGAATCCTCATCAGAATCATAAGAGCTGGAAGATGGAGAAGACGGAGGCGATCAAGAGTAGTGGACTCGAGTAACCGAAGATGCACCGGGAATGGCAGGCGGAGCAGAGACCAAGACCAGTATAATAGACGGAGTTGGTACGGAGGTCAGTACTGAAGTCGGTATTGGAGCTGGTGCTGACAATATCGGTAGAAGAGATGGGATTGGTGCAATGACAGACTGCGTTGGTAACAGGGCCAACGAAGTAGATGGAGGGAGGGATGCCGCCTGGCTGTCCAGTGGAGGCTGAGACACCGTTGCTGTCACCCAAGGTGGAGGCGAGACAGCCTGGTAACGAGGGGATCGATCATGGAGCCGATGACAAGAATGAGATGGAGAGCGTCAGTAGTAGACCAGTCGGGACCGAGAGCGGGATCGAGAGTGATGGTACCGAGGTGAACGATGTTAGCATGATCTCGAAAGAGAGTGAGACAGGAAGCAAGAACGCCGAGGCCAATATGGGGACAAGTGACATACGTCAGGATGGTATCGGTCACAATAAATAGATGAATAAGAGTAATATGAGCCAGGTTGCTCTCTCCAGCTGCTAACTGATCGATGGACAAAAAGAAACTGAGGAGAGACCGTTAGCTTGGCGGGACTAAGCATGCTCAGTATCGAATGGAGGAGGGGTTCCCACCGAGCTGCTCAGCTCTGGAACTTTCCGACATGCTACTGTGCATACACAAAGATACCCATTGTGTGAGGCACAGAGACCATGAAGAACAGATATTGATAAATCCTTTTTTATAGGTGATGTTCCGCTTGCTGTTTTTAGAGATCAAGACATTGTTTGTTTGTTTTAAAAATCTTCATGGAAATCTCTCATCAATATAACTTGGAAAAGCGACCGTATTACTTCAGTATGACAGTTGTGTTAAGAGAAAAACTGTCAAGAAGAGTTGAAAACATGCCAAGATATAAACTCAGAATGATTTTTCATTTGGAGATATTGTTGTTTAAGGCATTGCCAAGCCTGTTTGTCACTTGGTAATTTCTAGAAACCTCTGTAGTGGGAGGGTGAAATTCTTTTAAAAACAGTTTGTGAGTTCTTCAATAATACAAGACAGCAGTGCCATCTAGAGTAGATTTGTATCCAAATTAACTTGTTTGGGCAGAATATATTTGAAAGTGATATTTGCAGTAGTTATTTTAGACAAAGTGTGGGAAGAATTTTGTAGAAGGAGATTATCTTCCCATCCTGACCTATAGTTTGTACTCTGCTGCTACTTGAAGCAGCCACAAAATTTTGTATAAATTTCAAAAAAGCCTTTTGGGAAAAATAAACTAAAATGGATACTTTGGCTGCCTCTTTTCGAAACGATAATCCTTTTTCCTTTGCTATTGTTTAGATTTGTCACCAGCCACCTGAAACTGCTCAGAAATTCCCCAGTCTTGCAAAAGTGGGGTGGGATTTGGGGAAAGTTTCTATAACTTGAATGAGAACCCGGAGCTGGATCCCAACTGTCCTTTTCTGCCTCTGGTTCTGGTTGAGGCTCCCACCAAGGAAAAACTGGTATCTAATCTGGACAGCTCTCCCCCAATACGCCTCCCTATATATGCGTGAAAGATAGCCAAACAGCAGTGACAAAGAAACTATTAACATATGTAAACCACAAGAATATCTTTAAGTTCAATGTCTCCCGCTTGCTCTTATGATCTAGATGTGCCCATAAAAATCTTACGTTCTTCTATCTTTACTCTTAGTTAATCCAAGTATGTACTCAGTGAGTTGGGGTCCCCTGTTTGCTCTACCAAATTGCAAAGACAAGAGAGTATTGAAATATTGCAATCCTTTTCATTGAAAAAATGCAGCAGATGGCTGTGATAATTTCTCTAATTTTTTTCCCCAATCAAGTTGCTACAGATTGCAAAACTGTTGGAAAGGTTCCACATCCCCTTTACTGCTTTCAAACAATGCACTGATTATAAAAGTACGTAGCTGTAAACCAAGTGTCGTAACTATATTCCCTACGTTGAGAGAAATCTGAGATCAATGGAAGCTGGCTCCCTTTCAAAGACATAGTACTATTTGAACCAATTGCAAAATATCTTCTATCTCTTAATGTAATTCTTCAGGTATTCAATCATAAATTACTTGGAAAAATATTCTCTTTCTTAGTGAACTTACATAACTGAAAGAGCCTGATGGTTCTGATCAGGCTATTGTGGAAAGGGAGTAACTTGGGACAGTGAACTACACCAAAACCCAAGGATATTCATTCACAGCAGGAATCTCTGATTCCACACACTCTAGATGGCACTATCAGAATACAGAGATTCTTTAAAGGTCTACGTTTATTTCAAGCAAGCTGTTATAGTTTGAGTCACAATGATTCCCCCTTTTCACATTTTCAGATAGCTTAAAACATGTATTTCTGTTTGAACCTTATTTTAAGGGATTTAAAGCTCGTGGCTTGGTACTCCTTGTCTAAGCATTACTCAGAAGGCTCTTGCCATTTCTCAGTACTTCACATAAAGGACTTGAACCATTAAAGGTTGACTTTAGCAGTTTGCAGAAAATATGGGGCTGGAGTTGAAAAGGAGGGCATATTAATATTGGTTAATATTGACAGTAATAACCTTGATGCAGAGAACAGGAATAAGCAATCTTGTTTCCAGAGAGGAAGGGGAAAGAAACACCAGCCTTAACAGACCACAGTGCTATATACATTTAAAAACGTTTTTCACACTGATTCTACATCCCTTATCTTCAACCATAGATACTTTTCCCAGTTCTTATGATTCAAGGGATATTATTCAGTGCTTGCCAGAGACCAGTGGGTTTCCCATTCACTTGCATATGTTTGTGAGCCTATTCCTGGGGCTTTCATAATTTCTGGTTATGATGGTTCTACATGTGCCTTGCTTTCTTTCCTCATCCTCTTGTCTCTTACACTGTCAGACCTTGATCTAGGACATGAAAGAGTACACTAATGTCTCTATCTCAAAACAGCAAGACCCCTTATTTCTACAAGAGAACCTGAGCTGTCGGCTCACTCTTCAGAATTTGTTTTTTTCTGATTGAACACTGATTTTACTGGCTCCCACAAATCTTACAAGTACACTAAATAGATAAAGGGGAATAAGTTTGCAAAAAAAATATTATTAAGCATATTAAGCATCATGTGCATCATCCTTTCTCTGCCTCTTGATGGCCTGTTGCCATTTTTGTGTGCCAGGGCTCTCGCATTGTCTCTGATAAAATGTACTACCCCCACCCCGACACTTGGATTCTGTGCTTGTGCGGCAGCTGTTCCATGACAAGAATGCAGGAAATCAAGATGAGAAAGAGAAATACCTTCATGTTATTAGTCTTAATATTACTTCTGACTAAAATCTGTTTAAAAAGAACCAGCAGAAACATGAATATCTCAAGATCCAAATGGAATTATACACCTTCATTAATTTTTAGTGCCAGTAACCCATAGAGAACTTGTTAATGCATGCATTAATCTTCAGAATTTAATAATTCACTACATATAATTTACAATGCCAACATGATTTATCATGACAACATAATGATAATATAAAATTATATACAGAATCATATGTGTAATCACATTGTTCCTTTGAATTATACTATCAATATTTATTTTGCATAAATATTTTTCCCATAGCCATTTTTTCTTAAATAACCACAGCTGCTTCCATTTTAAACATACTTCTTGTCTTTGAATTATTTTGTGCTTATTACTGTTGACCTCAGATATATTATTTAACCATATTTCTTTTTTAAATAATGAAACTCATAATTCACTAGTTGACATCTACCTATAACCATAGTGCTCAAATTAAAGAATGTTTTTCACATGACATCAAAGCTTGAAGTTGAAACAACAGAATAAACTGTAATAATAAGTAATAGCCTGAGAGAAATATGTACAAACACTTACTGTGGATGAATACAAAAAACTGTTGACTGGAATCCTGTATGGACTTACCTATGCAGGAATTAGAATCTGGTAGCTTTGTAACTTCTGTTACCAGTAGAGGGCTGCTGTTCACATTACTAAATGGCAGAGCCAGCAAAGTAACTGTTGTGTAATGGGACTAATGTACAAAGGGATTGATGCACATCAGACTTGATGCAAATCAGCCACCAGTGTGCCTTAGGACCAGTGTGCATCAGACATTCCTGACAGTATCCTGATACACATCTTCACAGTTCACTAACAGGGTTTCTTAACACCTCTACAACATAGCCAAGTATACATAAAATTACATAACATAAATGAAGATATAGTATTCCAGCCACTGTTACAGTTTAACTTTCAAAGTGAATCATCATGCATTTACAATTTTGCTTAAATTTTGTTTTGTTTTGTGGCTGTTTTATCTCCCAATATCACATGGCTTATTCTCAGTACACATAAAGGAATACTGTATGTAGAATTTAGGAAATGATGGAGAGCCAACATCCACAATAAGCCACATTCATGAATTGATTTCAGAGAGATATATTTAATATCCTTCACTGAAATCAGTTAAACTTATGCATAACTTTGGCTAAATTATCCCTTTCTAGCTGCAGGGTGCAGCAGAAAATATTGCTGAAAGAACAGAAATGCAGAATATATTAAGTGCAATATAGTTTATAGCTCTGCACACTAACTTCCCATTGAAATTAGGAGCTCTCAGCAGCACAGACTGAGAAAACATGGGTAGTATCCATTGGTGTCAGTTCACCAGCAAAACAGACATTAAATGATGGAAGAGGTTCCTTGTTCATACATTCCAGTTTGTTTTGGAGGCCTGGAGTACCCTCTAGATTAGATTTGTGGGTGCACAGAAGGTACAGGAAGTGGAGGAGGGGGAGAGGGAGAGAAGTCACATAAGCACAAAACCAGTCATGTGATGTTGGATGCAGCTTCAAGGACAATCAATGTAGCAGTGTTCTGTTGCTCTGATAGTAGACATTCTAGCGCAGATGGTTCAGGTGAGACTACCAGTCCTAATGAAAATGATGTCCATCTAAATGGAAGTTCTTCATAATGTTGTTAATGAGATGTTATTATTTTCATGCAAACACAATTGGCTATGTGAAGCTCATCCTGTTGAGAGACATGAGGAAAGTGTGTCAGTCCTAAGTCCAGATATTCACAGCAACTTGGAAGGGCAAAAATCTGCTGGCTCTTCCAAAACAACTAGAAAAACAAAGGAAAAAACAACTGACAAAGCAGAAAAGACTCCTAAAGAAAAGCCTCCATCTGCCAGTAGACCAGAATCACAGGTAGGGACACATCAGTGTAATAGTTTTTTTCTGGTGTATTTCTCCAGTTAATGTCCAGGAGTGAACAGGAAATCTGCTAAACATATGATGCTTTCATGGGGAGGGGTTGTTTTCAGATTAGTATAAGGGCTAAAATTCACATTGCTTTGTGCCATAGTTCAGTTCTAGGTAGTTGTCCTGAAATACCATATGACACAACAGAATGCAAAACGTTCTCCTGTTTGAAAGCTCATTATGTAATTCTTAATTTTGCTGAAGTAATTAAATTTTAATGCCAACCACTATTTGTATCACTGATGTCACAATGATAAAAATCAAAAGTCCTCCACTACAATACAGAGCCCAAAGAAATATATAATTCAGATCATCCACAGTCATTATCACCCTCCTTGCCACAACAATGGTCCTTATTAGATTTAAGATTTCCAATTTTGCATGTCACCACTTCTTGGGGTGATATATATTGCCACATTTTGCAGCGTGTTCTCTGCTGTCTGTCTGCTGAGGATCTATTCAAGTTTGCCTGACATTACACCACTTTCTTCAGTCCATTTTTTTTTTTCCAGATGGATTGTGATAAGCCAGGCAGGGTAATTTTCCATAAGAACTCCTAGCTTTTTTGTTTCTTCTTACAGCTGCAGGAACCCCATTTTGGTGAGACCATAATATGTTAACATATTAGCAATATTAAGAGAAAGAGGAAAAATGCCTTAAACATACGTCTTCAGTACCTTATGAACCGCTTTCAGCTTTTGTGTCACAAAAAAGAAGATGCGAGTGAGACATACAAATAGAGATAGAAAAAAAATTTTTTTTAAAGAAAAGTTGCTTGATTTTTCAAATCATTATTTAGTGACTGCACCAGGCTTGTAAATAGCCACTTGCAGCAAATAGTTTTTTTTCCCCATCACTAGGCAGGGAGGAAGAAATTTCATAAACTAAAAGAGGTTGAATTTTTTCCTTTCAGACCATTGCCCACTACAGACAGTTAGGGACCAGTGTAGACATGGTGCTACCAAAAAAATTGATGGTTTAGTCAATGGGAAATGCAGATTATCTGTACAAATTCCTCTTGACATTGGTAACCATGTTTTGGCATTATGTTAGCCTTTTACTAACTGTGGTTAAGAGTACTTCTAAGCACTAGTTTGGAAACTGTATTTTAAAACTGGAAGTCAAATTTGGCTTAATTTCATATCCAACCTTTCATTACTCAATACTGATGCAATCTGCCATAGGATATTTTCAGAAGGAGGGAACAATTAAGTCATGTGAACAGACTAGGCTTGTTTGTGAGATGGTAACTTTTGAGGATTTGGTTTACAAAGCTGGATATACATGCATCCGAAGGGCATTTATTTGGTCATAACTGTCTACTGTAGTGCTTTTCAGTGAATTATTAGCACTATCTTCCTTCTGAGAGGTCCAAAGCAATATATGCTCCTCTCATCCTGATCTGTATCTTCATTTCCAGCAATCTGATCCAAACAAACCCTTCTGGATCCTGCGTCTTGTCATAGAACAAAATGAGATGGAAGCAGTGGATTTGAGGAAAGACACTGAGCGAGCAGATGAGATCAAAGCAATGAAGCAAGCATGGGAGGCTGCAGAGCCAGGAAGAGCTGTCAAGGTAATGAAGGCTTATCCTATTACACATACATTTAAAATGAAAAGTTCTGAGACCCATCAGGGTTTGCCTTGTGGAAACACCATCCAAAAAGTTAATTCCCTGGAGTGATTTCCCAGTGTCAAGCACAGTGCTAGATGAGTCAGGGTTGTTGCTGAGACTGGACCAAGAAACTACTTTAGATAAATAACAACTGGAAAATACACAGCTCATACCCTAATTTTCCATTTTTGCACTCCATTGTTGAAACAAGATCAATGTTAAAAATGCTGAAGTTGACTTTAGGCTTTTCTTTGATTTGAGAAAATAACCCAGGATGATTGTGAAGGCAATTGTGGTGACTTTGCTGCTGACTGAAAAAAGAAATCACATATAACAGGGGAATGAATCATGCATCCTGTATGCCACACATGGTTCTTTGAGGGATCCAGTCTCAATCTTGGGACCTCCAAAGGTCTTGGCACCCACCTCCCAAAATTCTACCAAAATAAGCAGCTTTTCAGTCGGTAAAACACCTTTACAGTGTGAAAAAAACATATGAGGCCTTACCAAGCTGTTCTGAGTCTCCCCTTCCCCAAGTACCCCAATGTACCCCCTTGAAGATTACCATAAGTGATATATGGACATTTTCCATTGCCCCAAGTGGCAGTCTGGATGATAGACCAGAGTTCCAGAGAATTAGGTGGTACAGCCCTTGGACCCTGGCATGTACCCACCCAGTACATCGTTTTTGTTTTGCTTTCTTTAAATTACTGTTTGCACTAATACATTGAAAATCAATTTTCACATTAAGTTAAAGGATTTTTCATAAGCTTATATAATAAGACTGCAAGACTGAGACTGTATATTAGGGAGTAATGCCCCATTGAGCTCAATGAAACCTGCTTATTTCTGTGTAAATATACATAAGATCACACTGTACTAAGAATCAGTATTAAATAGTTCATTTTTAATATGAATAGCATGATCTGATATGGTTTATTACATTAGCATTGTTGTTGCCTTTACTAATTTTATCTTCAACTTTCTTCATCAGCATTATGATGATGCTTTCCTTGCCTGACCTTTATCTTGCTTTCTGATTTGAACCATGTTGTCAGTAGCTGTGTTATCACATCTACAAAGCAATCAGTCATGTAGTTCTAATTCTCTGGCATCCTGCTGGTCACTGTTGGACTAAAAATGCTGAATAGATGGGCCCTTGGTCCATTCCGGCAAGGTTGTTTTATTTTCTCAACTGAGTGTTAACATTGCTGCAGAAACACAGCAGTGCTATGACTGAAAACACTGACCTTATTGCTAGTATTTGGTAAGCACTGCCAATTCATTTTCATTTACAGATGCTTTAAAAATATTTTGCATTTTGTCTGCATGTTTTGTTAATGTACCAAAAGGATTTTTTTGTTTTTTAACTGTTAGAAGTTAAAAAAAAAATCTTACTTGCATGATCTAAGGGAGAAATATTGATTTTTTTCCCTTTCTGCTGCTGTCATTCCAAACTCTGCAGCCAAATGTTGTGACATGATCATTCACCCACGTGTGTGCTTTAATTCAGTGACTCATCTTCCAGTCATCAGGGAAGACTTCATCACATACTAAAATAATTAAACTACTGAGCTCAAAATCTAAAATTTGCCATATGTTACATGTTGCTGTTGGTGTACAACAACAACTTGCTGATAGTGTACATTCAGTTCCAAAGACACAGAGATTTCATGTGCCAGCACAGCTATGTGTAGGTGTCAGTTAGGCAGCTGCAACATAATGGGTAACATGGGAAGTTGCCTTATTTCAGGTCAGACTATTTATGCATGTTGCCCCATATTATCTACTGTGGCAGTAGTTCTTCAGGATGTACTCTACCAATGAGTGTTAGGTGCACCCATAAATGTCATAGGCGGCATATCAAGTGGGGCACCATTCATTATAAGAGCTTACTACCCAGTATGGTGAGCTATGGCAATTCGCACTGATGTAGAAGGATCTCTGATTATTAAAAAGCTTACTCAATGTTACACAGTTTCCTTACAAAGCAGCAGGTCAGGGGATACACAGAAAAAGAAAGACTTTTGATCCTGGGTGCTTCACTTTGGAATTCTTTAGGCCAGAGCTTTCCAAACTGTGTGTTGTGACATGTTAGTGTGTAGGTGTGTCATGCAAACATAATGGGTGGAGGGGCTGCCCCTCCCGCCTCAGCTGCAGGCCAGGCCCAGGTGGAGAGGATGCCTCTCCTGCCTCTGCCTGGAGCCAAGGAAGACCCCAGCAAGGGCAGTGGCGGGCCAGGCTCAGGTGGAGGGGCTGCCTCTATTTACTGAATTACTGTGTCGCAAAGTGATGCATGTCTAAAAAAGTGTGTCACCAACATGAAAAGTTTGGAGAGCTCTGTTTTAGGCAATTGCCACTTCATATGAGAACATAAGTGAAGTATCACTTCAGAAAAACTGAAGATTTGTATGTCACACTTTTGACTAAAATCAACAAATGAGTTTAATTTTTTTTTTAAATAAATAGAAGAAAAAGATGGACATAATAGCTTCTTCTTGGGGGTAAAGCATCTGACAAATTTCAGACAGATAGGTGGAGTACACATGTATGTTAGGAACAATAAGCCCAAAGAATCACTCTAAGTCTATTCACAATACTAGCCCAAAAATGGATTGAACTGGACCTCTTCAGTTGCTAGTGACTGGACATTAGAATCCTGCTATGGTCTTTGAAATAACCTTCTTGAAGGTAGAAAAATATTAGAACAGTTAATTATTTTATTAACATGATTAATTAACATAACAATTAACAGAACAGATAATTATGTTGTGCTGATTGTGCTGATAACATGTACAATCTATAAATCCATGTTGCTGTATAAAATTCACATAGTTTTGAATGCATCTTTTCTCAGTGATAACAAATGGCTTGACAATTAATATAATTAGCAGTGTCTTTCCTTTCAATTGTTTCTAGTAAATTTCTGTTCCCTAGGCTGCTCAGGAGCGCATGCAGTTTGCTAAGAAATGCATGAAGAAAGGTTTTGTGGAGTCTGAAGCCGAAAGTATCAGCCCAATATTGGGTTCTGGAGAAACAGGCAAGTGCATGCCTAAACAACACACACTTTCTTGCCTATAAAAACCCTCAAAGAAAAGCTTTCCAGCAGTTGAATTTTCACAGAGGTATGAAATCGTTAGAAAGGAAGACAGTGTGTACCTCACAGACATGAAACAAGAGCCATGGGTTTTCCTGGTCAGCTTGTGTTTTTGATTGAGACATGGACAGAATTAAGTCCAGGATCCTGAACATGGAAAAGTCTCAAAACACATCTAGTAAAGATATTCTGCACATTTTTGTGAGCACTCCCTTCTCCCTCCCATATTAACCTGCTTTCTAAGGTGAGTGTTAAAATACCAAAAAGCCCTCTTCTTTATGGAGAGAGTAAGAGGGCAATTACCCATTCAAGTCAAACTTGTAGCCATTTTAGAGGCTAGCCAAGACCTAGTATTCAAGAGGACAACCATCAGTATGTGAATCTACATGTCTGATGACTCCCTTCAGATCAAGGCTTGAATCCCCTAACAATCCAAACACAGCCAGCAGCAATCTACAAGCAGTTCTTCTGACACAGAGTGACAAAAAAGATTGCAAAGGAAGAAAAGGCATTCCATTAACATCAATCAGCCCAGGGGCTGGAATGCACCCATCCACTACTACAGGGCTTTAAGAAGAGGGTTTCAAACTTGATATGAGACCAACGCTGTCACATGGACAATGTTGCATTTGGACTATAGACGCAATGCCAATCAGAGGGGCAGTTTGACAGTACCAATCACCTGTTTTCTTCCACGTATCAATCAGGAATTCACTACAATCAAAGTTAATTTTGTTTCCCATCTGACGACCGTGTCATTCTGTAGACATGCACTGGATCAAAGTCAATAGCTAACTGTATATACAGATATATATATCTTTGGGAGAATTTGTAATAAAGCTTTGGAAGAGAGAGGATGTCTCATCTAAAGAACACTGTTCTCTTCCCAAACTTATGACAATGAGGAAAAAGAAGATGATTATGATGATATTTCTTATTTTTATTTTTTCCAGCACCTGCTTCTCCTGCCTCTGAACCAATGGTGTCCCCTCCAGTAGCAGCTGAAGCAAGCATGTCAACTCAGCGGAAGGAATGGGAGCCTCTAGATCTCACCCCCTACATTAGGTGAATTGTAGAAAGTGTCATTTCCCACCCATGGGCCAATACACTTTTCAGCGAAACAATTGAAATGTAAAAGTTAAGAAATATTTTAAATAGCTGATCTAACCCTATATTTTGGCTTTATACTAAGCAACTCACTGTGTCTTCACCTTTGTGCATAGTCCAATATCTGAATTATAGGGAGCTTTAAAATAAATTCTTACATACCAGTCTTTTGAAGGGATCTATATAATCTCACTTTTATTATCAGAAAAACACTGCCTGAGCCAGTGCTGAAGAATGAGTCTATTGTTCAAGAACAAGAGATGCGTAAGGCAGAAGAAATCAATCTCTTTAGACAGTTTCGAGAGCTGGTTCTGGAACACAGACAGCAAGAACGCACAGCTAGGAACCGGTTGAAGCAAAATGTACTTGAGATGTATGAGGATCTTCAAGTAAGTCTATATAATTCTGTTAATTGTCTGAGGTGGCTTCCTCCTCTTAAAGATGCATACCAATTCTGTTTTGACTAGAAGATTCTAACTAATCAGCATTTTTCTACATGAATTCATAGATTTACTTTTTCCTATCCAAATCTGACATACTGAAAAGAGAAAAAGTACAATATGTGATTATGCCAAAAACAAAACACTAGGACAGGTTATAAACAAACAGCCCTCAAAGACACATTTTAAAACATTTAGTGTAATACATCTCTCCATTAAACATTTAACTTTGTGAGAAAAATCCGTTTGGACTCTAGGCATAAAGCAATACAAGCTTTTACATTCTGTACATCCTACTGTGTTGACTAAGTGATACTGTTAGCTCGTTATGATAACTCCTGTCATCACTGCTGTCTTATGAAATGACCTAACCTTGTTTTACTTTGAAAAGAAAACAGATCATACTTTTCATATATCTCATGTTAACAAACATTCATTGTTGTTTAACATTCTGGCATTGTCATGCAGAATTCTTCCATATAAAGGACTTGATGATAGAAAGCAGAAGGGAAGTCACAATAACCTACTCATATTTGTGAAGTGACAGATAGACCTTTCTGATGACACCTACCTCTTTCACAGCTTTTCATCTAAATCTGATAAAGATATTGTAGTTCTGAACCAGGGTAATTAAGAGACTAAATAAATGACAAACAAATTGAAACTTAATTCAGATAAGACAAAAGGCGCTTGAGTTCACAAGGTGAATCTGGGAAGCATTCAACCTGAGTTAAATTTAGTATCACACTCTGTTTTGAGATGCAGGTTCATAATTTGGGTGTCTTCCTCAATTCAGTCGAGAACCCAACTGTCCAGGTTTTAGTAGTGGCCAGATGTGTATTTGCATGGTTAAGGCCAGTGAACCACATGTGCATTTGCTGGAGATTTCAGATCCAACTAATTAAACATGGTCTTAATTTGCAGGCAATGTGTTCTGTATGAACCTGCCTTTCAAAAGAAACTTCAGCTGGTCCAGTATACTTAAGATAGTCCAAAATGTTGTGGCAAGACTGTTATCTGGGACCTTCCTATTAGAATAGCTTCACTGGCTACTCATCAGTTTTCAGGAGAAACAAAATCCTTTTATAATCTACAAGACACCTTATATGACTTGGAACCAGGTTACCACATTGTCCCATACGAGCCTGCCTGAGAATGTTGATCTACTGTTCCTTTGGTCTCACTTGGCACTGGAGATTCAAGAGTGGGTCTTCACAGTTGCCTTTCATAGGTCCTAGACCTCCTTGCCAGGGAAGCTTTTCTGACCCTCTCTCTGCTCTCCTTCTGCCAACAGACAAAGAAGACAACTGAGCAGACAAACATTTTAATCACTTCCTTATTGTTGTTATTTATTTATTATTTGTTTATATTTTAAATTTATCTTAATTGTATTTTTATTTGAATGTATTGCTTTTAGTTTAAGTGCCTTCTCAGCCACATACCCCAAGAAAGTGAGGACAAGGAAAGTTAAGAACTGATAAAAAAGCATTCACAATATTGAAATGTCAGAAAATTTGTAGTTCGAACAAATAGAATAAGTAAAAATAATAAAAAGGCTGATGTTGCTTGTTTCTAAGGCATATATCTAAGATGTACCTTTGTAAAAGTAAAGAACAATTTCTGCTACATGTGGTCCTTAAACAGTATGAACAACTAAGCAAAATAAATAGAGAAAAATATGATTGTATCTAGCTATGTAGATATAGATCACTGGAACTAGTGAGTCATTTAAAATATTACCAGAGAAACATCTGCACTTCATAGATACTTGAAGAATGATTTGGCACTTGATGGATATATTTGTCTTTTGCTAGGCATCCTTAGATGAGGCACGAGGGAGGGTTCTCAGCATCCGGGAGGCATACAGAGCTAAGCTGCTAGAAGCTGAGCGTTTAAGACAAGAAGCACTGGCAGCTGAAGAAGCTGTCCTTCGAGCAGAACAAGAGAAGAAAACACCAGACGTACAGAAAAAAAAGGGAGGAAAAGGTAGAGGGAAGAAAAAGTAATTTTGCCTGAAAATTGACTGCACAAACTGCTTTGGTGGTCAGAAACAGAGCATAAGTTTTTTACAGTATTTTTCAGAGTACGTATCTTCAGCACAGGATAATACAGTTTTAGCTTGTTTTTAAGTGTTATTTTGAAGTCCATTTAGTATTGCATCATCCATTTTAAAATGATGCCACTGATATCAAAATGTATAGTAAGCTCTATCTACAATTGATTTTACATTTGATTTTTACAGTTTAAGGGCAATAAAGGTTTACAATGAAATTATTTGCATGCTTTCCACTATTTTTAGCTAATTTTCAGAATAAAATTAAAAATCAAGAAGAAAGTATAGTGAGAATAGAGAGAATAGTTATCTGGATATCACCTTAGGTCATTCTGTTGGGCCAAGAAGTGAGTATATTATTAAAGCACAAATGGACAGATGACAGTTCAGATCCTTCAGCCCTCCACCCTATGCTTTTTATACATCAGAGTTGGCCTTGTACCAGGTCCAGACTGCCCCTTTGCTAGATGTTCACATTTTACAAACCATGTAAATCATGTTGTAAAAGAAACCACAGAATAAAAGTATGCATGTACACATAACTCAAACATCTTTTGGCATGGGAGAGAAATGTTAACATATTCTTAGAAACTCCCAATATTGGAATTGTTGGTTCTACTGTTCTGCACTCCTTTTGTAGTGTTAAAAATTTTTCTAGGCCAAATTTTAGAAAAGAAGAAAAAAATAGGATTTCCAGCATAATAAGAGAGTAGTAGAAATATGTGTAGGTTAAACCAAATAGATGCCAAATACTCCTACTTTCATAGATGGAAAAAGTTCAGATATTAACAACCAAAGGGTTTTCATCATTTTCAGGTGTACTATCCGAAAGAATGTTTACAAGTGATGCAAGCAGATCTTTTAATAGTATTGTACTATCATCTCAATTCTGCACACTCAGCAGTTGAAAATTGCCAAAGGAGCTGATATCATCTAAGTCTCCTGCAGTGATCTGTCATTGTTCCTGTTTAAGGCTCTGCTGCCCAGCCTTCTCCCACTCTACTCCCACACTATCGAAACAACCATCTGCTTAAACAGAGTCTGGACAAATATCCAGTAATATTTCTTCCCAGAAGATTCTCTAATTCTTAGTGAATGAGGATATCTAAGCAAAAGTTATAAAGCTGCCTTGGATCCCATTTGGGAGAAAGGCAGCATATGAATTCAATAACATACATAAATGAAGAGTCTGTTATATTTCAACTTTTCTAAGAACTGAGTTTGCATAGGTGTCTTTCTTCACGATAGATAACCATAAACTATCTTGCTAAGTTATTTTGAAAAGGATGGAGGAAGCTGTTGCTCCTCTTGCAAAGGGAATATCCCTACATGCTTACAAATAATTTTAATATAGTTTATCTGTAAATATTTTATGTCTTTGGAGACGCTTTGTGTTCTTCACAATATTCTAAAGCTGCTACAAAACAAAAGGCTCATTTCTTTCTACAAAAATGTGAATGCTCTTTAGTTAACATGACAGCATATTACCTGTTGCTTCTGCTTGAATACTTCATACACAGCCAACCAACTGTGAAGAGCATTTGGAAGGGTTTGAGAAAGGTAATGCTAATGACTACAGAAATGGCTTAATGAAGGTCACTGTGTCAAGATAAGTCTAATTCATCTGAATTAGAAAGAAACCAAGAAAATCATTCTGCTTAGTAGAGCTGCAAAACTTTAAATCTGGATGTCATTCCTCTTCAGTGACACAAACATTAGCCTCCAGAAACTTGCTTGTGTTTCTGGTACTTCCAGTCCTTGAGGGAACCCTGACTAATTTCCTGCAGTGACTGTATAGTTACACTGGTTCCCTCTGCACTATTTTTTTGCTCTCTGTAGGATGTTTCTACCATATTCTCCTAGAACTTGAGGGAGAAGAAAAAGAAAGACATAGAATGCAAAACAGAAACTTGGTAGAAGAGACGAACTAGTAGAACGTTATGATTTCTGGATGCAAATGCTAGGAAAGGGACAGAGATGTGTGTATCAGGACAGTATTACTTTGTACATTTAAAAAGCCAAACAAACCTAATCTCTCAAAAGGAACAGGCTCATCCAAAGAATAAGTGTAGGTGATAATACTGGGCCTAAAAGGTGATTTAGCACTGGGCATCTGCTGTTGAACCCCTGATGAGAATGCTCTGGGTGATGCTGAGATGAAGAAAATTAGGCATCTGAAGAAGAAAGCATCAAACTTAACAACTGGTCTTAGTTGCCCTCACAGGCACTGGAGAACTTCCTGAAGGCTTTTTCCTTGGAGGAAGGAGAGGATTTCCCATTATCTCCATCACAGATGGCCACAGGAAATCACCTGTACCTCCAAAGGAATCCCTGCTAATACCTCTAACTGGAACAGGAGAAATTCTCCATCCCACTGTTAGTCATCACTTGCATGAGTCATCTGAGTGCCAGCCCAGCCATCTTATAGAAACACCAAGTGACAAATATTTATTCCTCCTCCTCCTTATCGTGAGTGGAGAAAGAGGAGAGGAAGTGACCCTGCCAGTGCTTCCAGACAGCCCTTGGACGTTCTGCCCAAAAGTTAGGAGGATTGCTCCCCTTCTTTTTCCCCACATAGTCTCTTCAGGGAGCTTCTGGAAGCACCAGCTGAAAATTGACTCCTCCCCATCCTCATTCCTGCCTGAGTAGGGGACAGGCAAGTGAAATGCAGTTCTCTCATCCAGTCTACTGAGACTTTTTCATTCTCTTGATGACTGTACAAACAAGCCACTCACAACATGTGGGTAACTTCTTCATGCCAGCTGACAAGGCACAACTTCAAAGTTCTTTTCTTATTGGGAATGTTGACCCCCCCTCCCCCAAAACCTCTCCTAATCAGCAAGATCATGTGCTCAGAACTGCTCTTTGAGCACAAAGGAATGCTTCCTTGTTTATTTGAGGGCACTGATATTAGAAGCATCTTGAAATCCAGCACAGCCACAGCACCAGAGTATTTTGCCATTGCAAATATCACCACAAATGTCTCAGCAATTAGACAAAACATCAAATAATAGTTTAATAGAAGAGGCAATAAACAAAGAATTAAACAACAGATTTGCAATGCCCACAGTTTCACAGCTTAATGAAACACAACACGCAAGCACTCAAGCAACTGCATATAGTTTAATTCAAATGAATTTAAATGCTTCACATCACATTCCTTTAATGAATTTAATTAACACAATTAATTTAATACAACAGCCAATAAACTTACCTGCAGTTGATTTGTGTAAAACCTCATGAATTCTTTCTGGTCATCCAGAAAAGAAAACAATATATTAAATGGACAGCTACAAAATGAAATCACTGAAATGCATGAAGATGCAGTTAATTCTTGGTGTCAGTAACACAGTAACAGTAGTAATGTCAATAGCAACACAGGATAATGCATAACAAAATCAAAACATTTGAACCAAATACATAAGGACAGTTCAAAGAAAATGCTTAACAGAGACAAGGGTAGTGTCTCAGAGTATGATTCATGAGAATCAGTTTCCTTGCACAGATGAGGGAGACAGTTCATTTCAATAGGACAGTGAAGATATTTCTTCAGAGAAACAGGAAATTAATAAAACTAGTACATGATTGCTTGATGTGGAGGATTTCAGAGGTCTTTAAAGGAAAGTTCTAGCCACATTATGATTAGACCACAAGCAAGTCACACATTCCGAAGAAACTGAGGAGTCCAGTAGAGGGGCACAAAGCCATACTTGTGTGCAAGAAACCAGAAACCAGGTTATTCGGATTCTATAGTAAACATGATTCTAGCATCTCAAAGGCAATCAACTCCAAGTATTCATGAGATGATTGTGACCAACCCTAGGGATGGGTGCAGAGCCACTCTAGCAATAAAGGGGATTTATTTTGATTGGTTGCTGACTATGGAACCCAGGCTAGCCAGGGAGAGAGGCTAGGTCAGGGAGTCAGCCTAACAGAAAAATAACTGAAACAGAGTTTTGGAAGAGAGTTCCATCTGTGAGTTAAGAGGAGAGAGACTGAAAGTGAGAGAGCTGGGGAAGTGTTTGCTGTCAAGAACTAAAAGTGTTTGGCTGTTTGATAACTTTAATTGCCAACTACTTTTTTCCTTGTCAGTTTGTTCAATAAAGATTTTATTATATTTTTTTTAAAGTGCAATCTCCATAAAGTGTATCTTTGATCTAGATCAGTTACACATGCTACCACCAGTGACACATTCATTGGATAAACCTGAAAACGATTTGTTCTATATCTACAAGAATGTGGTTTTAGGGAATGCAGAAAAGAGATATAAGTGTGGAGAGGAAGCCAGGGGGTGGTAAAAATAGAGGAGGGTGCTGCTTTTCCAAGGAGGAAGAATTGAAAGCAGACCTGATTTGTCATAGCCCTGGCTTGCCCAGTTCTCCACATTTTGATAATGATATGGAAAACCTTCAGGCTCTGGTGCACAAAAAAGTTAACAAAGGGTCAACATGCTCATCTGGAGTATGTACTTTCTTTTCTGCAAGATGGGATGAGGAAAGGGCTAGGCCAAAAACATTAAAAGGACAGGTGGCAGCCTTATCCACAATACTTACCACAGGTGGTGAAACTTTATCTTCTCATCCTCATGTGAGGAGGTTTATTAAAGGAACGACCTTAACAAGCTTCACCAATGCTACATCTATACCCTTCATAGGATTTAAATTTAGTTCTAAATCCTCTAACAAGGTCAGTCTTTGAACCAGTAAAAGAAGCATCATTGTGACTGTTGTCCTTCAAGGCAGTGTTCTTGGTAGGCATAACTTCAGTAAGAAGGGTATCAGAACTTGCAGACCTGTCAAAATCCAAATTTGTGTAAGTTTGATCATGACAAAGTGACACTGACAATCGAACCACCTTTTCTACCGAGGACTTTGGGATCAAGGAATTGCAATCGGTCAATTGACCTAACAACTTTTTGTCCAAACCCAACATTCCATTGGAAAGACAATGGATGCTAGGATGTTAAAAGGGTGTTGACGATATACATAGAACCAATCTTTTCAGACATCCAGAAGCTTTACACAGAGCTTATAAAATAATGATTATTGGGTTAAAGTGTGTATTCACTTATGCAATGACTTCTATTCCACTAGCTTTGGAATAGACTGATTTTGCCTACAGCCTACCAGGTACCCTCTTCATTGAAGGATATATGTTGGGCAGTAGGTTGGAAGGAACCTACAATGCTCATAAAATACTGTAAGCTCAACAGATACAGCTCAGCAAATTTGGCATTTGGAAGGACAGTACTAAAGGCAGTAGTACAGGATGGAGGCAGCTACACCCACCTGTCAAGTATGGGCTTGGGTACATCCCAGATGTGGGTGGATTCTTCATTGCTCCTGCAGTCATCCAGAGAATGAATGGTTGGTACTTACTGTGAAGGATCATTCTCAGACGACTGCAGGAGCAATCTACACACACCCAGAGCCATGGCTGGAAAAACGAAGAACAAAATATGTGCACAACACCATCTGTCTTTCAATACTATGGGCAAGCCTATATAACAAAATGATGACCGGAGGTTAGGGGCCAACATTCCTAACAGAACTGCCTTGACCAGCTGGCATGCGGAGGAAACTGACATGTGAGTGGATTGCTCCTGCAATCATTCAGGAATGATCCTTCACAGTAAATACCAAATCTGGGGAGGAGTATAGGAGAGTGAAGCCTGGATATTGGCTGGATATTCCACCAAGTGGAAAAGGTCTATTTGGTGCTTTGGCTGGGAGCCCTATAATGTCAGGGGATGTGCATGATGCTCTAATATTGAGTGTGGTCAGGCTCCCGAAGTCATCTGCCTCACAGAAGCTTGGAGTAACAGGATATAGCTCTATGCCCTTTTTCTCCTCACCGCACTCCTAGTGGTCATTGATTAGAAGTCCAAGTCTGTCCTTAGCCCTAAGTGACACCAAGAACTCATGAGACTCATTGGAACCTGCAACCACAGTGTTGTCAGGTACATTAAGTCTAAAATCATGTTAAGTGTTCACATGTAATATAATAAGTGGAAAAACCCAACAATGCTGAATCCAACACTTTCAAAAGTAGAAACTTTGCAAAGCTGAGGGGTCCTGCAAAAAGAAATTTGAAAGGGAAAACAGGAGGATTGAAACTTCACGTTATTCAAAACTGCAATAATGGAAGCTCAGCTAGAATACGAGGTCAGAAAAATGATACACAGCCCATTCCATGCATGGGATCTTCTGATGACAGAAAACTTTTTAAGCCACACCACCATCAGCACATTATTTGTAATGCTTTTTTTTTATGTTTTGTGTTACATCTCACATCTTAAGTTCATCTTTATTTACTATTTTTTCTAGTCTTTATATTATTTGTGTTGCATATGTAATAACATAAAGGGAATGCAACAAGAACAGTGGAATCCTTGTATGTTTATTCTGATCTAAGTCCCACTGGTTGCAAGTAAATTCAACTCCCAGTTAGCAGACACTAAAGATGTGAAGTATTTTATAATATTCACATCCTTTGACAAATGTTGCAATATTCCACTGAGCAAAAGGAGAACAAATTCTTCATATTTTTGGGATTTTGAATAAGAAAATTCATTACTGCAAAAATGTTCATGGGTGCGTTTTTTTTGTTTTTTGCACAGAAATCATGTCTTGTGTGCAAAAAGAAAAAAAAAGGGGGGGAGAAAATGCATTTGTGCATGAATTAGTGTGTTCTGCAAAATATTACTTTTGTGCCCAAAACACATTTTCTGTGAATAAAAACTGCATTTATTTGCTGCAAACTAATTTTCAGTAATATGGATAGTGCTCCAAAATTGTGTAGTATACCATGTATTCTCATAAAGCATGGAAAGGATTAATGAAATTTAATTTAATTGTCTGATTTAATATGCAAAGTCTAGAAATTTAAATGTGCTCCCTCTTTTAAGAAAAATAGGAAATACAGAACAACAAGAGCAGGTAAACACACTCTTCAGAGAAAGAAGAAGCTAAGAGGAAAGGAGAAAATAAGAACAGAACTGTCTTCATACTGAAGTAAGGAAGATAAGAACCATAACCGTCCATGAATGTTGTACAAAGCTCCTCACCTACTGATATCAAAATATTTTTCATAGGATGATGTGATAATGGCCTGACTATGTTCATGCTATGGTTTGGGCAGCAAAAAGTGCTGAAAATCACAGAAACATCTTCCAGGTTCAGTGGAAATCAGTTAATCACAGTTCATATTGCTATCTAGCTTGACCATTCAGATCACCTGCGCATCCTGTTCTCCTTTCCTGGATTTGAACAACAGGGATAACAGTCTTTGAGGCAACTAAATTTGTATTCTCAGCCATGAGAAATATCTGATGTTTATATTTCAATAGAAATAAATTCTGATGCCAAGTTAAACTGTCAGTATAACAAGTTGTTTGTAGCTCTTGTTTTCTTCAAATAGCCTGTATCAAATAATAGTATTTGCTCAATAATGACTGAATAAACTTTATTGGTTCAATAAACTTTACATAATGGTTCAATAAACTTTATATAATAAACCATGTTCATTCTTCATATGTCAGAGCCTGTTCCTCCATAAAAAATCTGGGCTATCATTCAGCTGATGGTACTATATTTGTGCTGACATTTGTCAAGGCTTTTCTTGCTATACAGCTAGAGCCTTTCCAAAAGTATTGTCTCAGTTATTTAATGGTTAGTAACCAAAATGGCAATGTCTTGGTGGTTCTCAAAACTGATTTTAGTTCTTTTTTCTTTCATAAACTGACATTCTTCCCCAGCAATGTCACTGCAGTACAAAGGAGCCATCTTCAAAAAGATCTGGCTGGCACAGTCTTTTCATCTCAAAGTCTACTGGTGCTTTATCACTCAGTTCAACATTTATTCCTGATTCCAGGTACCCAGTTCCACCCAAGAATTCACTGGCTTCAGTACCTTCTCTGCCACACATTTCTGTCTCCCATCTTCTGTACATGGGAGGGCTACAAGGGTGGCCGAGGTTTCACTGAAGCAGCAGATGATATAGGTACAAAGATTTCTTGTGCCGACAAAATGTGACAGTGTCACATTAAGGCTCATGTTTCTGTAGAAGTACGATATGGAATTCAGGGAGCTTTCCAGATTGCAGCAAAAGCCACTGGATTTCAATAAGTCTAGACTATGTTAACAGATAGTTGTCAAATCTCTGAAGGAATTACACTTTCCCTTGTTTTTGGCTTAGCAGGAATTTTGACTCTATTTTACAACTTGTGATGGGTTTTTTACGAGTGCTCATTAGCCAGGAGACCAGACTAAGAAACCTCTTGAAATCCACCCACATTTTCTAAACAAAGAAAATGTTATAGTCAACCAGGTGACACTTTCACTAACTAGGACCCAACCTGAAGTAATAAATTAAAATCATATTCATTCTTGGCTTAATAGAGGAAAGGAAGGGATTTCCACTGTGGAACCTAAACCAGCTGCTTCATATTAAAAGTGATCCAGCAGTAACTCAGACCTAGGAATGTTACAGTTTTGGATAACTCCCAGAATCGCTCAACCAGCATTTCCCCACCACCACCTTGCTGCCACCGCTGACCTTCCCAAGATTCACATTAAACTAGGCTGTGGGCTCAAGTTTCTAATAACAGGCATCCTGCTTCTTGCAGAACCCTATTTCCTTGTCATATCCACATGATGTGATTTCTAAATTATTTACCTTTATCATTTTGAAGCATTTTACTCTGTTCTTCAGATAAAAGAGGCTTCCAACCTTGTTTACGAAGAGAAATAATAAGACAGTCCCTGCCTTCAGGCATACAATGAAAGGCTATTTGGCACATAGATGCTCTCAGTTGCTTCCAACTTTCTCCGACTGTGATGTTAACTGATATTTTTCATGCACCAGAAAATGCCGCAGCGGCTGCTCCACAACTCTTCTTTCCGAATCAGAAAGAATATATGCGCCTATGATAATAAGGCACCAAAATCGGTAGGCGGGAATGAGTACATAATCAATATATCTCTCTGGCATGCATTACACAAGTATTTATCTCCCTAATTTACAAGAATTCTGTGTGGCTTTTTTTAAAAAAAATGAAAAACTACATCTTAATTAAAACATCACAGTAATCCTCATTATGTTTCAGATGTGAGTAATTGATGATAATTGATGCTTTCTAAAGGTATAATTTACCCCATTACATCTGGGAAAGATGCACTAGTGGGAGATAATATGCTAGTTAGGCTTGCTTCTTTCAGGTCTCTTCTGCATCTGTTCCAAGAGAAGCTCTATAATAAACTATTTGTCCTTGTAAATGTATTTACAAGCCTCTCACAATTGCTCTCAGTAGAGCATTAAGTGGATGGCACCCTTTCACCAGCCTCCAAACCCTCCATCAAACCCAGCTTGTACATCTGAGCAGTCCAGCCACATGCTACTCTGGTGACATCTGAGAGCTTTAGGCAGCACAGTGACTACAAGAGAGAGGTGAGAAGATCTTGCTTCAAAACTCACCTCACTATGGCTGCATGGGTGAGGTTAGGCAAGCCTCAGTCCTTGAAGTCTCCATCCTCTTCTTCGATATGGGACAGGTAATAGTTATGGAGATAGAATACTGCCCTATAAAGATCTATTGTCAGAGGGCCAAGGGAAAGTAACCCCCTCCACCTTGCTTCTCTAGATTTTCCTGGTGAAATTCTTCCAACAAATCCAAAAAGGTATTTTACAAATGCAAGGGAAAACAGTGCAATGGTTCAGTTTTCTTCCCCCCGCCCCTCATATTTTACTGCCACTGTTTATAGCAAAAGGCAAATCTCAAGGTCAATAGGAGGCAGCAACTGGCTTCTCCCCCTCTAACACACTGCTGTTGTCCCAGTTATTCAGTTGTTTATAAAATGTCCCTATTTCTCTCTCCCCTTCCACTTCCGTTCTTTGTCTTCAGCTTACCTCAATTGCTACAAAGTGAGTTCAAAGTGCGAAAGTAGTTTGCACTGAGTTAACTCAGCAGGGGGGCGAGGGGAGGAATGGGTGGGATCTTGCTCTTTCCAGTAGACTCAGGGAAAAGCAAACAGCTGCAGCCTCTACTGGCTTTCATGTTCTTCCTCATTAATAGCCTTTGTCATCTTGACCACGGCCATTTCTGCACAACATCACTATAACGCTACAGCAGTGAGTTGTTAGTGGTCCAAGAACCATGCTACCACACAATGTTGTCACTATCCAGCTTTTTTGAACTCAGAGATTTCTATTGGTATAACACGACTACTAGCCTACTAATCAGGACTTGTCATAGGGAAATTACCTCACCAAACAACTAGGCAACCTCCTGGTCCATTTCAGAAAACAATTCAAGTTTTGGTGATTACATTTAAAGCTCAAAGGACCTTGGAACTTGGATACCTCAAGAAACCCCTGCTATCACACAAACCTTGTTGAATTTTATATTCATCAGCAGAGGGGTGCTTTTCCAGTCTTTGCCACCTTGGCAATTTCCGTAGGAGCCTGTTAGAGTGCTATGATTCCACTTTCAGCCTCCTATGGAATCCTGGGGTTTGCAGTTTCGGGAGGGGCCAGCCGGCTGCAAACCGCGAAACTGCAAACCCCAGGATTCCATAGGAGGCTGAAAGTGGAATCATAGCGCTCTAACAGGCTCCTGTGGAAATGGCCATTGTGATGGGAGCTGCTTGGTGAGGGAAGGAGAAGAAATTTCTAAGTGTGGCTCATCAAGAAAGTCTGCTGGCACTGAATTTAATGACATTCCAGTGGCAGACCAGTACTCCCCTTTCCTCTGGCTTTTCAGCATGTTACAAAAGAAGTTTTTAACAATTTATTTAATGAGTTCTGCTGGATGTAAACACTGCCATGCCTCTGTTACACTTTGTAGATTTATTCATGTTTCAGATTTATATTGTAATTTGATATTGATATTGTAATTATGATATTTGTAATTATTTGATATTGTAATTATGTGAGCTGACCTTGAAACTGAGAGGTGGCATGACAGACATGAATTCTAAGTAGATCAATAATATTGTCAGATATGAAGTTATATAAGCAGAGTTAGTTGAAATCTGAAACAGCAAATGAATTTCCCAAGAAGGTCCACTGCTGTAAGTTAGAAAAAGAGAATTCCAGATATAACCATCCCTGGGTGCTTTGTGCAAACAAATTTAAAGAGCAGTCCTATGCTCAGAAGTACTTCCCACTGAGTTCAACAAGGCTACAAGCCTTTGTTGTTATCGTTGTGTGCCTTCAAGTCATTTCCAACTTAACAGTGATCCAACAGCAAATCTACCATGGGGTCTTTTGGGAGTGTGTGAAGCTCCCAAGGTCACCCAGTGGATTTTCCATGGCCATCAGGGAATTGAACCCTGCTCCCCAAGGCCATTCTCTACACTCAAACCTTGGCTGTATTCATGAGGTATACTCCCCAATAAATAATAAATATGCCTTTGTTATTTGTATCTAAAATAATTTCTTTTACTAGGGACACTAATACATATTCTTAAGCATAAAGTTCTTGGATGCGTTTTCCTATGTGGCCTGTTGAAATTAGCCACCATTTACCATATTGCTTCACTAGAGGGAGGTATTTCTATATGTGCTCAGCACAGAAACATCTTGTTCCAAAAAACGGAAGCCCTCTCATTATGAGTGAACAGGTAACATTTACCCTGCCTACACAGACTGAACTGCTGCTAACGACCAGAGCTTTGACTATGTAAGATTATTTAATACACAAAAGATTTCTCCTGAATCTCCTTGAGTTCAAAGATAAGTGAACTTTTTTTCCAAGTGAACCAAGACAACTTGGTGAATATGAAGTGAATAACAACAGGGAAAGGTTGCTGATTCTGTATCAAATGTAGGTTTGTTTCTGATGCTTTCTGGACAAACATAGTTTTTGGTTCTCAGCTTTTCCCTACAGCAAGATGTGTACTTGGTTCTGAGTGGTGGCTATAAATAGACCACACACACACACACACACATATCACTAAAAAAAAAAAAATGTAGAGAGGCATTAGCTGGTAAAACAGCAAAAATTTTATGCTATCCCAGGGAACTGAAAGCTGCACTCTGTTTTAACCAACAGAAAACTTTCCTTTTCCAAGCATAAAGACTTATAACTCAGATTTCTCTGTTCTATGACTATGTTCCTTTCTTCATCATGGTCTGGTCTTAGTAGGAGAAGAACGTCTTTTGCTTGCTTTCCTTTACTGTCATTGGGACCAGGCACTGGGTCCTGCAATCTGTCACCAAAAACCTCCAAGAACTTAGAACTTCCTTCTCTGGAATTCTGTTGTTCCATTTGGGGTTGTGGCAGCTATTTTCCTGCCCCTTTCCATGAGTCCCATTACAAAACCATCTTATATTCTTTAATCTGAATCCAGTGTTTAGCCCACATTAGTGTAAAGAATTTGGAAAACATTAAAGCTTTTAACAGTGGAAAAACAGAGAGAATGAAAAGCTCTTCACCAGGTACCTAAGAGACAACAAAAAAAGTTCCAGACATGCCTCTCTGATTAGGATATTCCATAATCAGGGAACCATGACCGCAAAAGCCTTTTTCCTGCCAATTACTTAGTTTAACTGTCAGGAACTGAATTCACACATACAAATAGTACAGTGCATAAACACTGTTTATTTATACATCTTACAAGACTTCAGTAAGAGGACTAAAGTTCAAAAGCAATAGCAAATACTTAAGAATCCCATCCTTCCCCCTCCCTCTTTCAAGAGACTTTGAAGCAGTGAGAGCCTGGCAGTGCTTATCAGCGCATTTCTAGCATTTGTTTACCTAATGGTCTCTGGTTCCTAGGCTTTGGTTGCAAGCAACCTGCTATCTAACACTGGACTACATATCCCATTACTATAATATGGAGGGCATCCTAACATTAACCCAAGGTACTCAGTGAAAGAATTTAGAAGATGATCTTAAAGTACAGGTAGGTATACAGAACAGGAGATGATATGTTAGCCTCAAGTTGTGTTGGGCTTTAAAGATTAATATTAGGACAAAAGCGGACACAGTAACAGACTGGAAGACAGTGCAGATTCCAAAGTACCCATATTCGATGTGCATATCAGCCAGCCTCAATTAACAACCTCACTGTTCTAGTTTGGTCTAAAAGGTTTCTAGACCAATTTTAATAGCTATGCATAATGAACTACAATAATCCAAATGGTAGGCTACTGCCACATGGGTAAACATAGCCAGATATGGTAGTGTATCAAACTAAGCTGACAAAAGATGCACCATGCCTTCAGTGCAAATGTTGGATCTAAGAACACTATTCAGTTGCGTAGCACAGCATCAGACACTGAGAGCACTTTTGTGTAGTTCAGAATACGTGGCAACTACATTTGTGGAAGTGTGCTAGTGTTACTCATATTTTCTTTAGCAAATACCAGCAAAAACAATGATTCTGCAGCAAATGCCAGTGTGGGCTACACCTTCCTAATGGGGTGTAAGAAGGGGCAGCTCAATCGGCTCCCAGACTGCCTTGCATCCATACCTGGACTCATGGGTATTTAAGGATACTAACCAAATCTTCCAAGGGGAAATACTCAGGAATCTGTAGCAAAAGTAATTGCAATACAACACACCAGAGCTGCTCTGACATGTATATAAGTGCATTATTCCACAAGAAACACCAAAAAGATTTATTATATCAACCAAAGAATATAATTAACTTTCTTGGTGTAAAATATTATGGTCCTTGAATCTAATTGCTGTGGACCTTTGAGGCCTGAATGTAATTAGTAGATTTTTTGTTTTGTTTTGTTTTGTCCTCAGGCAGAGTAATGTCTAAGGTGACTTCCCACCTTGTGACATGTCAGACAATGACACATGGGACTGATCGCAATGCAGTATGGTTTAATGGTGGAACACTGATGGTCAGTTACCCTCCGCTAATAGACTAAACCTCTGGGAAGAACAAGTTATTATTAAGAGAGCTGAAAGAATTGTTGGTTCTGTTCAGTATCCATCTTAGCACTGCTATCACTAGAACAGTAATAGTCCTTATTGATGCATTCTAAGGACACAGTGTAGCAAAGCAGAAGGCTTTACAGTTCCTATTTTTAGCAACCAACCTGGGATTTATTTTTTTAAAAAAAACAAACATTTATCATAGGACAAAACGTTTCAGAATTGTTGCTATTATTTTGTACAGTTGCTCAAAGCTTGGAGGTCTGCTTAGAGTGCTGTCTGGAGTTTTGTCAACAGAAGAGTGTGGTCATTCTAGCCACATTTTGTTGCACCTTGGTCACTTGTCTCACTGTGTGTGTGTGTGTGTGTTCCCCCCCGTTATTTATGAAAGGCATCTTTTCCTTTGCCAACATTTTACAACAAAACAGGTCTAAATCAGCTTACGACCACCAAGCTGAACCATCCAGCCAGCCCCAAGTGACAATCCACCGGAGGTTTAGTAAGCTTCCTCTTCCATTTTGCGCTTGAGGCTGGAATTAAGGAAGAAAAGAGGGGCTCCAAACAGGAGCCCATGGGTGGCTAAGCTGCATTTGGCTTGTGGGACTGCAGCCTAGGATAACCATCTGGGTGGCCACATTATCTTTAGTGTCTTTCTTCACTCTTGGAAGTGATCTACTTCAATAAGCTATGGCCATTTCCACACTAGACTGTTATAGTGCTACTGTTCTGCTTTCAGCATCCGTTGGAATCCTGTGGTTTGCAGTTTAGGGAGGGGCCTTCCCCAGTCTAGTGTGGAAATGGCCTATGAAAGACCATTTTGTATCATATAGATCAGGAGTGGACAGGAAGAAGCCCATGAGCCACATCCAGACCCGGGCCTCCATTTTTGTGGTCCCCAAGGTCTGCTGCCAGACCTCTAAACACTTCCTCAGTCCCTCAGTTTGTAAAACAAATCAGCACACTTTGGGAGCAAATTCAGTCTGAAAACTGCACATACGCTCCCCTAACTATATGAAAAAAATGCAAGCACTACCAACCCACCTACACAACTCCTCCCAGTTACCTCCATGTACCTCCATTTTCCTCCATAGTCTCTCTCAAAATGGTGATAGAAAGTGACACATCTCTTCCCGTGGCCATTTTGAGAAGGGAGGGGCTTCAGTGGAAAACAGAGGCCTTTGGCTTGCTATGAAGAGGGTATAGCATGCGGGGGGGGGCATCAAGGAAGAAAACTGAGCGCTGCCCCCCTGCATTTGCTCACCCCTGAATCAGACCATCGAGTTTCACCAGGATGTAACTGTGATTTAAGCATAAACTTTGATAGCACTAGATATCCCTTTGTGATATCAAATAATTTGACCTTTCCATGGCACCCTGGCACATGCATTTGTAAAAGGGTCCTCAGGAAACACACAAAACAAGGAGCAGCCGTTTTTTGACAGGAATTCCAACTTCTCTATCTCAGGCGGGCACTTCAAAGCCTTGGTTGTTGTTCTGAGGATCTATTTCTTTCATCTCACAAGGTGCCTGATTTGCGCCCATAAATAACAAGACCATAACAAGACCATATATTGGCACTTCGGCTGCATGATTGATTTTACCACGGATGTTTTGATCCACTTCTAAGCCTTTTGGTGCATTTCAAAGCTAACTTTGTTCTTAAAGTTTATGACGTGAATCTCAGGCACAATTTCTGTTATAAAAACCCCTAATTCTGATAGTTGAGCTGAGCCGCATTTTGAGTTTTATCCCGCTTTGCTGACATTCTGTATAGTGAGCTCCCCAAGGAATCTACTGAGCCTCATTTCCTTCAGCTATTCAGGACTACGTGATCAGGTGTCATATTATTTAAAATCATTTCCCTTTCCTACTTCTTATTTAGTTAGTGGTGTGTTTGTTTGTCTTATATGTTGCTTTTCAATAAAAACATTAACTGGTTTATTCTGTAAATTGCATGGCTCATTGACCTGCCTCTGTAAACATAGGGCTAAAAGACCCCCGCTATAGTTACCCTACCTCTTGCTAGCCAGCAAGTGGGCTCTAGTTAATTTCCCATCTGTGTTAATATTTGGATATTTGGGTGTCCTTTCCAGCACTCCTAAATACAGGGTAACAAGGAGGTGTGTTTGTGCTTACCATACGGTGGCCTACTAAGCTTCATGTAAAACAGAAGAGAGTCTTCTACAGTGTAGCACCCACGCTGCGGAATGAGTGTGTGGGCTTCCAATGTCAGATGTTTCTGCCAACAGCTGAAGTCTTGTTTGTCAAGGCATTTTCTTGGTGGTTAACTTTGGCAATTAGCCCTAGTGCTTTTCATGATTCTAATTAAATACCTTACTGTTTTGTTGTTTTACTATTTTAGTTGTGTTGTATTTTCTTGGGTCTTATTACTGCAATTTTTTTTTAATGCAGTATAAGAATTCATTCAAGAAGAACAGTTATTAATTATGGTACCTTTACAACTCTCAAAGATTTTTTTTCCAGTTCAGATGATGAAATCCTGGTTTCCACAGTATAACCTCAACGTGAGGACCTATTACTCAGTGGCTGGAAAGGTCATAGCTTGAGAGCACAGCATATGCTTTGTACATAGAAGGTCCTCAGTTCAATCACTGGCATCTTCAGCTAAAAGGATCTGGTAGCGGGGAGTGGGAGAGACCTTTCTGCCAAAGACCCTGGGGAACTATTGTCAGTCACAGTCAACAAATGCAAGGCTGGCTGGACAAATAATTTAGCCTGGTTTAAAGCAGCTCCTTTTGTGTTTCTCTCTTTCTCCCAGCAAAGAAAGCAACCATGTGAACCAGCCTCAAGCATTTCCTCATTGTCCCATTAAGACCACAGCAACAAAACTCACTTTGGTAAATGAGAAGGTGAAAAGTCTACATGCAGACCTGGAAAGTTAATGACTCTTGACTTACCTCTTGGCAGAAATGAGTCGATATCACCCTATCATCATTATCATCACCAACACCCCTGACATCATCAACACTGTCTTTGTACACATAGGGTTAGTACTTTTGGCATTTCCTCAGTGCTGATGATTTTTGACAACCGTCCATGCCTCTAACAGCTGTATGATGGGCAGAAATTTGACAGGTACAGCTTTCTCCTCATGGTATCTCTGTGCCAGTGGAAAAAAACACCCATTTACTGAATGTCTTTCAGTCATGCAGCTACTAAAGCATAAAGCCTACAGCAACTCTCCAAGAGCTGCAATCATGCTGTGACACGCTATGATGTCCAAGGGTGTGTAGCAAAAGCAACCTCAGGTTCCCAGCTTGTAAAAATAAAGATGGTTGATTCAGAATTAAATCCCAATTCAGCTGCCTCAGGCATCAGGAAAATAAGCTCTGATTTTCCATTTCAAGTGGATTATTCCTGTCTAAAGCAAGCATGAATCTCTAGGTTTTTTTAAAAGCCTAGATTCAAATAGTTAACATTTTCTTTGGCCATATTCTGTGCAGCTTGACGTGCCACATTACCTCTCAAAGTGGAGGTCACCCCTACAACCTTTAATTTATCTTCATGCATCTATTTGATGTCAGTATTTCACTCCTTTTATTTTGGATGTAATTTTGTGTGATTTTCTCAGGCTTCTCTACACAAGGCACCACTTCCCCGACATTTTAAAGAAATAGCTATAAAAAAAAATGGTGAATTTTTTTTAAAAAAACTGCTTCTTGGTTTGGACTGAATCTATTTTCTCTTCCCATTGAAATTTTGTGTTTTTAGGTAATCTAGGCAGGTTTACTCCAAAGTAAGTCTTAGGCCATTTCCACACCAGACTGCTATAGCGCTGTTATTCCATTTGCAACATCCTATGGAATCCTGGGGTTTGCAGTTTCAGGAGGGGCCGCCTGGTCTTCCTCCAGCTAGCAGCACCCTCCAAAAGGTGCCACCTGGGGCAGACCACCCCCCCAGCCCCCTTACTACTCCACTAGAGCAGGATATCTTTTAAGACTGTAAACCAGAATGTGTGTGTGTATGTGTGTGTGTGTGTGTAGTTGTAGGAAATAAGACTAAACCAGTTATGATTTAATCTTAATTAGCAGAATTATGCAGAGGAAGCGAGTTAAAGTCCTTTTCTGTTTAAGAACTCGTGGCTTGAAAATGCTTGATCCAATTAAATGCAACAAACACAGGTAACTTGAATAAAGACTTAAAACTTTACTAATGACTTCTTCATTTGCATTTACATTGAGAGTTTGCTATCTTGACTAGCTAAAGAATTAGAGGACAATCTCTGGTATTGTATCACTCACCACCCTGTCTGGATAGTTGCAGAACTTGCAGACAGCATAGGGTAGGATTTATGAGAGTGCAAAAGAAAGGAACAAAGAAGAGACTAAAGATGTCTCCTCCTCTTTCTGGGGAGACTTAACTTTCTTCCTATCAGGATACAGTTCTGGGTCACATGATCTGATGACCTAGGCACTAAAGGCATTTATTATCATCCAATAAATGCAGAGAAAGGAAATGTGAGAGATCTAGCATGCAAACAGGGAAGGAAGCCCTATGCTAAATAATCCCATTTGTTCTAACAACGAAATGGGGGAGAGAATGCTGGTAATTTTCCAACAGTAGTGTGTGTGTGTATGGCTTTATTAAATGAATAGAATTTTTTTCTTCTTCTTTTGGTGTCTAGATGTTCAGAGTTGATAATATCTAGGTAATTGAATATCTAGTTAATAATATCTAGTTTTCATTTTCCATCAATGTAGAACAGAACTTTTTAACATTACTTTTTATTTTTCACCATAGCCCCCAGAATCCCACAGTCAGTGTGAATAGTGGTTATGCTGACAGAGGGAGTCTGTGGATGGTTGCTCCAAAATTTCCAGGCTCTGGTCACTTCCTGTTAGAGGTTTCATAGGCTTCTCTGCCTCTGCTGTGTTCTTTATGTCCCTCCCCACCCCTTCACGGGTTTGCCATCTCTTTTGGTAAGAGTGACTTTGATCTAGAGTATTCATTACACTGATTGAAAAGCTTCTTCTGTCTCTGGTAGGTATCCAATCCAGTGGAGGATTTTTCCTGGCAAAACATCGGATGCAGTTATTTTCATCAGCTTTCCTTCCCAGGGACCCAGGAACTGTGTCTCCCCCTGCCCCGCTCTGCACCTGGCGATGGTCAACACTGACAGGCAGATTGTTATTAAATTTGCCTATTTACAGGTAGTTGCAGGTGACAAATTCCTCTCCCCACCCATTAGCATTAAAAATTTCCTAAATATGAAGACACTTGAAAGAACAAAATGTGTGTTCTTGGGTATAACTTACTCTCAAGTAAGTATGCATAGGATAGATTGCAAGAAGTCTTTATTATTCTTGAAGGGCTCTTGAAACCTGCTTGCCTTCAAGTTGTTCCTAACTTGCAGTGACCCCGAAACTGCAAACCCCTGGATTCCATAGGATGTTGAAAGTGGAATAATAGCACTAGAACAGTGCTAGTGTGGAAATGGTGTTAGTCCAACACTCAGGCCACTATACCACATAGCACTCCAGAAAATATTTAAATGCACTGACAAAGGAGGAGATGAAATAGGTGTGGGTGCACGTGCCTCTTCCCTATTCTTCCTCTCTGTGTTTTGGAAAACCTAAGAGTATTGTTTGCTACTCCAAAGAAGAGAGCAAATTAAAGGAATGAGGATAGAAGTACGGCGGGGAGGGGGGGTAACTTCTAGTTACTGTAAAAAAACATAATTATGCTGCAGCCCACTGGCCTGTGGTACAGAACAACTTTCTTCCCACTGTTACTCCACTGGAAAAACCCTTTCCCGGGGTCTACAATTTTGATATTAAAATATGATTCAATGTGCCTGAGAAGTCACCCAGATGGGCATGTAGGCAGCAATGGTCAAAGACCGAAAACCAGGTCAGGCCAGTAAAATCCCCAGTCACGTAGCCCCAGGGGACCTCAAGATGTGTAAACCCACAATAAACAAAGGGTCCTCAGCCCTGAGACACCGACTTGAGGGGATTAGCATGTCTGCCCCAAGTTGAGAAAATATTCCATCAGGCGAGGACCAGAAGTCACATCATAAAACACAGCTGAAGATCCTGAGACTTTGGCAACACCTTGCACTCCCATCACACAAAGGAAATTGCCATGGTGGAGTGTTTTTATCACTCCAACACCCATTGTTCTCCCTGGGAAAGGATTAGTCCTCCAGGTACTTTTTCCCCTACAAATAGTCCCAGTTTTTGAGCGGTTCTTTGAATCACCCCCGGTCATCCCAGCAGACCATTGCTCCATCCATTGAGTGATCCCCTCAGCCCTCTATGGGCTGAGCCCCACTTCTCTGCTGTTTTCCCGGACCAGGAACTTCAGGACAAAGGTGCAGTATCACCCCAGCTACACCACTTCAATGTTCCTCTGTGCAGTTTCCTCTCTTTTGCTTCTTAATAGGTCTTGAGTGAGTGTGTGAGTGATTGCGTTGCTGCATGAGACTTTCCTTCAATAAAATCATTTATTGGACATTTTTGTTTGGTTTTTGGCTTGGCCTGACACCATAAAAACTGAGTTAAAAGACCCCGCTAGGTTACCCTGCCTCTTGCATTGCTATTACTCGTGCTCTGGCTAGTTTCCATTCCCCATCACGTGGAGCACATTGAGGTGTCCCCCAAGGGACCCCAGAAATCAGGGTAACACCACCCACTTCATTATCACCTCAACAGAGCAGGAGGAAGCAGCATAAGACACAGGGGCCCTTTCCACACGTGGAGGGGGAAACGGGGGGAAATGCGCTGAAAAGGGAGCTTACCGGCAGCCGGGTAAGTCTGTTGCCATGCGAAGCAGCACGAGCTCGCTGCTCCGCAGTCCTCTGGCATCCAAAATGGCAGCTTTGGCATCCAAAATGGCGGCTTCTGGCTGGCAAAGGCTCTCCACCAACTGGAGAAGCTCGCCAGCCGGAAGCCCGCCCCTGGCAGATCTGCAGGCACACACTAGTGCACGCCTGCAAATCTGCAACAGAGCTGCATGGGGCTGCACGTTCCATGCTTTTTAAAAACTTCTGAAAAGAGGTTTTTAAAAAACACACCACACCACCAGTTCCGGTCGCTTCGGAGCAGATTGAGGTGCGGAACTACGAAAAGTAGTCCACCCCAATCCACTCCACAGTGCAGACGATCTCCATCGGACGTCGCTCTGAACCGTTTTAATACCCCAGTGCGGAAAGGCCCACAAAAGCCAGCACTTGAACAGTGATATGCCCCTTCCACCATTTAGTGAGGCCACCAGCCTGTCATTGTTGCAATACAGGTAACACTGCAAAAATTTCCCTTGTTAAATTGCAACAGAAATATTAACAGAATATTTTAATGATGTGTGATGCCTCCCATGTTAGTGGAATGGCAAATCCACTCCAGGTTTTAGTCTGAACCTTAAGATTGTTATCAAAGGTGCTGAACATATTTTGGTGATAAAGTTCATCACCTTGGATAACTCATTTAAAGTCTGCACTAAAAGTGGGAGTAGATTCACTGTCCCACTGACATCGAAGCCCCAAGCCACCACTGAATGGAGTTATAGCCAATTACACATTCATTACTAAAGACACTGGCCACAGGTAATCATTTACTTGTAATTTATTATTTCCAAGCTTTTTGAGGGAAAATGTGGGATTAAAGTGCAGTAAAATAAATAAAGGGGGCCAACTACTTTGTACCTACAGTCAGAGGCCATTCTTATTATTGACTCAGAATCCAATATGCATGTGAAAACTGGGACATTGTACCTCTCAAAGACTGTAACTTTTTAATCTCAGAGTAGTTCATGAACATCTGAGACGCAAAGAGTTTCTTTACTGTAAACAAGGTTGGAGGTCCTGATAAAAGATCAGTTTTTCTCAATGTGAAGATCATTTCTAAAGACTTAGCCTGACATCTAGTGGTTAGTGAAAAAATAGGGGTTCCTTAAAATTAGCAAAGAGCTCAGCAGCAACTTGCTACTGAATGCCCTTAACAGAGCCTTAGTTTCTATCTGATAGGATTTTTTTTGTGGCATGCAATTGGGTAATACATTTTATTTTGCCACTGCATATATTTTTATACCAATTTGAATATGGCAGCAATATGGCTAATGGCTACCATATGCAGGTCCTTATTTCCTGTTGTTTGTGTTGAAAAAACCTGGGTCTTCTACAACTTGATACACATAAAAGAAAAAAAGAATCCTTTTCTGTTGTTGGAGTGAAGCTGATACGCTGGCAAGCTCCACCCAGTCAATGTATCTCTGGGTCAGGGTGCTGTGAATAGGTAGCAAACTGAAAGGTTCTCCCTGGGAAGGGGGAAAGACTCAGGGTGCTGGGGTAGCAATGGTGGCCTCCTTGTTTAGAACCGATCTCACAATCAGCAACAGTCCCTTAACTGGGGCCTGTGGGAATGCAGATTTGTAGCTCAGTTTTTGGAAGGAACAACAATTGGGTTGTTGGTTAGAGTAGACACAGCCTAAATCTAACTGGCAATCCCAACTACAGGAGACTCATGGAATTCCTAGGATTTATGGAAGTGTTGATATTAATATTCTGCAATTAATTCAATGAGGTTCCTATAGCTGGTTCTAGCACAGCATTGGTTGGAACAACCAAAATCAAATAAGCAAAGAAAAAATTTATGTCTGAAAAAAAGAATGCATAAGGGATAAGGATGGTGATGGGAGAGCAGTGGATAACAGCAGAAAGATAAAGAGCAAAGCAAAAGACTATTGCCATGGGGGAAATGAGAGTCTCTTTCCCTCTTACTTCCCTTCCAAACCCAAAATTGACTACAGGAATCATCTTTATCTCCCTAGGCAAAATCAGTTATTCCTGCACTGGGAAAAAGGTTAGTGTAAGCCAGCTTTCAAATGTTACTCACAGGGAGACCTAGTGGGAACAATGTTCATTTCCTCTTTTTGCACATACTTATGTGAGATGCTCACAACCTGGAAATGGCCAGTTGGAAGGGAACAGATTGGTAAGGGCAGCATCTCTCCATTCCGCCAGGCCATTCTCCAGGCCCTCCTCCACACTCACATAGCTACTCCTTCCATCAGAGATGAGGACGGAATGGCACCTTTCTCCCATATCCTCTCTCTTGGCTTCCCATCCTGTTCACAGTCTGGGGTGTGTCCATCATGGCTTGTTGTTCTTTTTAGGACTGACGTTTGGAAATTCCTGAAATCCAAAATGGCTACCCTGTTTGTTCTCCCTGACATGCTGAATTTCAAAACCACCAGGGAATCTTTTCCATTGAGTTGGCAGAGATTTGGACTGGCTGTAGGTAGTGCATTGAGCTTACCAAACAATACCCGACAATATGCTTTTTTGAGACTGTCATTTTCCCATTCTCTCTCTTACATGCTCAATTTTCCCTCTTCACTGCTCCTGTGATTGCTTTCCTTCGGTCCCTTCACTCTGCTCACAAGCAGGCCCCTGCCTTTCTAATTTCTCCTGAGATGATATCAGCAGGGATGATCAGCAGCTGCGTTCCTTTCATTAGTGCTGATGCAGGCGGACTGGCAGACTAAAGCTCCCCACAGAAGCCCCTGGGTCATCCCTCTTGCTTCTAAAAAGGAAGAATGGAAGACAAGCTGACAGATAGAAAAGTTGGCTGCTCTTGATGACAGTTTTCTTTTGTAGCTTTCAACAAAATGTAGGGGAAATCACCGGTGATTACAGCTTTCTGTATTTTGCCAAATTGTCAAGCCTTCCTCTTACAGGCTTTAGTTTCTTGGTCTACAAACCCTAAAAGCTCTGAACATCAAAATGAAATTCTCCCATTTTCCCTCCTTCCTCCTAGAAACCACTCATTCTGTTCCTGGGCTTTTTTATACAATCAAAATCCTGGGTAAAACAATTGAATCTGAAGTGCATCATCATTGCCCTGGGACATCAGCCCAGTCCTCAGCTGCTGTGAGAAAAATGGCAAATATCATGCTGGGCATATTTAGAAGAGGCATTGTAAATAAAGCTGCCATTACTGTACTGCTCTTCTGCAAATCTATGGTGTGGCTACACTTGAAATACAGAGCAGAGGGAAAGGGTGCAACAAAGGGCAATTAAGAAGAGCAACTCAGCTTTGACAAAAATTTACTATGTTTGGAGTGGTCAAGGGGTGGTAAGATAAGGAGAGAACCAACAGAGATGCAACATTATGCAGGAGTGCTGAAAAAATGAAGAGAGGAGTAGTTGTTTTCCTCTTCCATATTTTTACTTTTTCCTTCATTTTTTTTCTCTCATTTCTTTTTAATGAGGTAAGAACTGAAGTGTATCCCTGGATCTAGCTCCACCTTCAAGAAGCAGACTGGAGTGGGACAGGAGGTATGCCCACTTAATCTGGTTTTTAAAATGACACCCAAATTTATTTTGAATTTATCAAAAATATGCATGGGTTGGATGCAGCGTGATTACTTGGTCTCATTGAAAGCAACAAGAGAAATTTACCATGACTTAATCTCATTGATTTCAGCAGAAGCCAGATGCTGCTCCAATAGTGCAGAAGGTTGCACTTCTGCATTTGCAGCCATGGTTGTACTGGGACCCTTACACCTTGTAGGGGCCCATTCACACACTGAGATCCCACCCCTCTCTCTGTTATCTTGCAGTAGAGTACAAATAACAACAGCTAATTTTAGCCTTTGTAGAAGATAGCCCCTGTAGAAGCTAAGACAATTGCCTCTTTGCTTTCTTCTCACAAGGGCTGCAAGACTTATCCTTCTAGGTTAATTTTGACCATGATCCTTCTCTGTTTAGTTTTGATTGATTGATAATGCTGTATATAGTATTGTGTCAGTTATATATTTTGTTTTGTTTTGTAAATGGTTTTTGACAATGGGGAATTGGTGAAAACAGAGGTGGGAATCATATAACCTTCCAGATGTTGTTGGACTACAAGTCCCAGTTGACCTGAATAAGAAACCCTAGAATAGACAGGTGCATGTTTCCCACACCTTGCACAACATGTTTCAGTAATTCGATATCTCTCTCATCATTTATGTTCCCATGAACACCTCTCTCTAAAAGGTCACTTGATACTGGGAAATCACCATTGACATATTTACAAAAGATTGGCAAGAAAGGAACGATTCTGGATTTGCACATATGTTTTGTAGTGGCTTTGGACATCTTTATATTATCAGAATTATATTAAAGACCTGACTAGGCTTTAAGATCTGCTGGAGGGGTCCTACTCATTTGCCTACCATCACCAATGATTAGGCTAGTGGGCACAAAGACCATGTCTTCTCAGTAGTAGGCCTTCATCTACTGAGCTCTCTCCCTCAGGATAAAGAGTAGAATCTTCATTGTGAATTCTCAGGCAACCCGTTAAGATTGTCTTAGAAAAAATGTCACCTTACCTTTGCCTAATGAATATTTTTAGTCATATTGAAGATTAGCCCTTGGATTGCTCAAAAGGCTGCTGGCTTGAATGCACACTTGAATGCACTTTGGTATTTTTAACTGTTGGTAATATTATTGCTGCAGGTTTTTAATCTTCTGGATTTTTTTCCTGTTGTGTACACTGCTTTGGGAAGAAAATTATTTTGAACAACAGTTTAGGAGTATGAGTAATAAGTAATACATTAGGTTATCCTATGCTGTATACTATATTCGTTATTCATGCCATACTGAAATTTTATAATGAGGAGAACATCATGAGGAACACTTTAGTCCAAGTGCTAGGTCAAGAGTGGGCTGAGTTACTTAGTAAGTGTCATACACACAAAAAGAACAGAAATGACTAGTCAACAGAGTGACATGTATCCTGCCATGTTAGGATGTACTGTTGTACTAGTACCCAAAGCTTACAAACCTACCTGTCCTTATTCTGTCCCCTTATCTTTCTTGAAAATTTAGCATGGCAACTAGTGTGATTTAGGTTTGGAACAAAGTTGGCCTAATCATAGACCACTAGACTAGACCACTGTCTGGGATGGCAAAGTTCCAGGAACATCTTTCTCAGATATGTAAATTGACTGAGAACAGCACCTTGCACTTAATCTCTGAGGATGTCCACAGAGGAATCTTGGAAAGTTGTTCTCTAAGCTGATATCTCTCTGCTTTTGGGGAATATCGCTGTAGGCCTTCTGCTGCGCACCAGTCTCTCAGGTCTTACAAACAAGCCAGTTCTTAAGTGCATGAAACAAAAAGGTGGCATTTATTAATCAAGTTGGAAAAAAAATAGTGTTTTCATTGTTATTGCTGTTATGTGCCTTCAGGTCAATGCCAACTTACAGTGACTCATAGGGTTTTCCAGGCAAGATTTCTTCACTGCTTTCTTCTAAGGCTGAGAGAGTATGGCTTCCCAAGATCAGCCAGTGGGTTCCATGACTGAGCAGGGATGTAAACTCTGTTGTCTTGGACCTCTAGTACATAACTCAAGCCACTACACAATGATCAATGTAATATTTTTAGCTCATATTATGATAACACATCATAAATTGTGGAAGGAGAGAGGATTTGAATATAAATTGTAAGGCAGGAAAAAACTCACCTTTATCACGGCAAACAGTCCATATCCATGATTCAGACATGCTTACATAAATGATCAGGGTAAACATCAGAATTTATCAGTTGGTGTATAACCAGCACGGTAGCTCTGTCCTGTGAAGGGTAAATAGGCAAAATGTGGATGTATTTCCTCAGGGACTTAGTTCTGACATTTCGGTCATGATTGTACAGACAGCCATACTGAGAAAGCTTCCCTAGTCTGCTCCCTATATTTGAATTTCTTGTTGTGCAGGAATTATTCTGCAGAGAAAAACACATGTTTTCATGTGAAAAAAACAAAAAACAAAAACAGGATGGGTTTCTTTCAGAGGAATATTCATTTTCTCCTGCAGCAGAGAGAAAACTGCTTTAATTATTCATCTTCATATGCCAGGACGAAATAGCTGAGGATTTACATTGCTAGTTTATATTCTGTGCAACTCAGCCAACATTCAGAAATTCTTTTTGCTATGAAGCTGAAGAATGGAAGAGTGCTGGACTGGGGCAACTAAAACAGAGGAACATTTCAGGATGCCAAATACCAGGAGAAAATTGCACAGAGGTCTCACTGATCTATTATTATTTCCAAAGGCTGTTCCCAACTATTGGAAAACCAATTTTTAGACTATAGTATGAATAATTGCAAGTATTCTTTCCATCCCTAGCAAGTAGAGCATGGGTAGAAATGATGTGGCCAGCTGGCTGCCTGTGATCTCTGAGTGCCATTTGTATGTCCCTGGCTCCCTCTTGTCCCCTCTCAATCCTCTAAAACAAAGGCTCACAAAGCTTGCACCTCTGGAACCAGGCAACACAGTTCTGGCTTTAAATATATCCATTCCATTCATATTTTAGATCAAAACCTATTTTTGAAAAACTGTTCTTCCCTAGAAAGGGGAGGTTATGGCCTATGTAGGATCACAAAAAGAAAGGTCAAAAGAAGACATACTGGTTGTTGTTCAGCTTCTGCCTTGTCAGTTTGATTACTTTGCTTGAGATGAGAGATTCAGCACTCTCAAATTTCCCAATAAAAGTGTGGTCTTCCAGCTGAGGGGTTGAACTGCAATCCCTATAAGGTCTGGCCAGCAAAGCCACCAATGAGGAACTGCAGTTCATCAACATCTAGAGATTGTTATAATAACCCCCTGTTCTTTTTAGTAGATGTATATAAGATAGATAGACAGACAGACAGATATGATTGCATATATCTGAATGCATTTTTTTTCTTTTCTTTTAAATCAAGCAGAATGTGCAAGTTTAATAAATCAGTAAGCTATATTTGGAAGTTACATTCCAGGTTTTCTAGAGTTCTCAGCTCCTCTTCTGGTAACCAACCCAAACACAAACTTTTTCCTCTGGACAAAGAGTGAAATACAGAATTGTTACAGGTAGAGCTCTAAGAGCTCAGTATTTGGACAACGAGTGCCCTCAAACAGTTTTCACAGCACAGTGGCAGCTATATTGCAAGGAAATAATTTCTGCGTGATGATCCAGTACACTTGCCTTATGAGAAATGAAAGCTATGTTGCTCCAGGAAAACCAGATTTCATTGTTTTTATTATAAAATATACATAGATATTTCTCCTCCACCCTGCCTTTTTTTTTCTCTTGCTAATAATAATCATAGAGGGAAGGCTGGCTCAGACAAGCTGACGATTGTCTTAAGAACTGTTCATTTTGGCAGAAGACTCTGCAGATCCTCTGGGGAGAATCGTATGCATAGACCTGCTGCCTAGCTCATAAATTATCCAGTCACTACTGCTTTGATTATTCTTCTATTTATGTGTGTATTCATAATGACAGGTACCTTTGGCAGGGTTGGCACCACATAACTGTTTGATAGGCAGTGTTGACATACTCCACCACATGCTTATTTGCAAACCACCCAGAGAACTTTCTTTCTGGATGGACTGTATAAAAATAAACAACATGTTTTTAAAAATGTAATTGGAGCAGGGTATAAAATCCTACGTCAGGCTTGCAGCTGGGAAAGGAGAAGCGTTATAAGAAACCATCTTATTCTTCAGAGGAGCAGAACTTGTGGTGATACATATTTCTAGCACTTCATGGTGGCCTCACTTGAGTACCTTCTGTCATTTTCTCTTTTTAGGTGATGATGGGAGACCTAATCAAGACTTGGCTCAAGCATCCAGGAAGAAGAGGAAGCTTCCAGGGGCAGCACGATTCAAATGGTTGCCTGCAAGGCTAGAGTCCAACTCATGAGTACAGACTTATACACTACGTCTAGCAATGACCTCTCACTTCCAGACAGAGTTTCATTTCCAGAAACAGAGAACAACCACTGCTTCTCTATCACTCATGATATAACCCAATATACTTGTACGTGCTGCTAATTCTTTTAGATTGCAGTCTCCACCTTGGGATTTGGGAACTTTTCTCTTTCTTCTCCCATCTCAAATATTTTTGTACACCCTTGTGATAAGGGGGTAGGATTTTCTATTTCTTTTAAAAATCTGGATGAAATGATTTAACTATCTGGAACTTGTAAATCCTAAGTGAGCTGAAGGAAGGAGCCTTCAGGTATGGAGATACCTTCTGTTATTCCATTGCCTGTTCTTAGAATAAAACACTTTCCTCAAAGAGCTTCTGTCAAACTCTCTTCACGTGCCTTTGCTGGCTATGCTCATAGATAGACTTCCTCTCTCTCCCAGAAAGGGTAGGGGGAGGAAGGAGGCTTTAGGTTAGACAGTATTTTTTTCAGTGACTTCCTACAGAGTCACAGAAATTGGGTTTTTAATTCAGTAGGTGGTGGCAGCAATTTTTGATCCAAAGACAAGAGGAGTTTCCATCTCCTATTCAAGGACAGAAGTCAGCCTTGAATAAGGGAAGAGCCCCTCCCCTTTATAACAACCCTACTGTGATGAAGAATTCTATAACACTCTATATAGCTCACCATTATGACATTTTAGGGACCTTAATTACACAACACTTTTATTTTTACCTATGGATCACAAAGCACTTTTTTAAAAAATTTGCTCCTAGCTATAGTTAACTCACCACACAATATAAAAGGGTGCTACAAAAATCAGTTGTAATGTAGTCACACTTTTCTGCTCCTACTCCTGAAGTGCTTCCAAATGAGATGTATCAACGTAATCCTGTACTATGTTGTAAAAATGAGACCACCCCCTTGAGTTAGTGTTAGTTGTAAATATGTACTTTTTAATGATAGTATATGATCGCCAAACCATAATTCCCTAATTTTAATGTCTTAAGAATCCAAACATTAGGCACTGTTGAGGTTTTGGAAAACCATGTCTACCAGTTTGCACTGCGTGATCATTTATAGAGGATGATCTTCCATCCTCACCCAGTGACCTTTTCCACATCTAGGCTTCATCACAGAATCATAGAACTGACAGGTGAAAGGAATGCAACAATCATCTTGTCCACCTCTCTGACAATGCAGGAGTACCATAATGTATAACAGAGATGTAAACAACACCCACACATTTTCTGGTCCTTGACAAGAAAGGATGTCTCAACAACTTGAGACAACCCACCAAGAAAACATTTGACCCCCATGAGAATTTTTCCTATTTGGGGGCCTTGTTCTGTGAAAATTCTGATTGTACAAAATCCTCACTGAAAACAGTGTATTTGGAATAGAAAATAGCACCCTGTATTGCAGTTACAGATTTGTAACCTAAAGTTATGGATCCATAGCTTCCCCATATTCAGTTATATTATGCATTCATGATTGTGGCACTATTGCCATGATTGCAAATCTCCCCCAATCTACATCACCAACCCCTCTCACCAGCAAGTAATGTTGCAACAATCAGAAGCAGGATCTTTGTTGTAATTCCTCTTCACATTGTAGATCACTGGTGGGAAGAGGCTGAAAACATCCTGATTCACTGTAATCACAAGCAGAACAGACTTCCCTCACTTGGAGTGGCTGCTGGCTATAAAAGAAAGTTTAAGGGGTCAGACCAGGAGATTATATGTAGTTACACATTCATACGTCAGTGGGAGATGTAGAATTTCAGCCAAGGTTTTCACACAAAACCTGGTTTCAAAATAAAGTCATAAAGTCATAAAAACATTTATAATCTGAGTGGGAAAAAATAACTCTTGGCAGAATTCATTTTTGTATGCGATAACAAAATGTGTGAAGATTTACACCCCTAGGCTGGAATCCTGTATGAAACTTATATCTTCATAAAGTAGACATAGATATCAGGAAGTAGAAATGGGTAGCAGACAGGTGCTGTTACATTACTATGTAGCAGAGCCAGCAAAGTGACAGTTGCACAATGGGACTGATATACAACACAACCGACACACAAAAGTCCCATTGCACATTGGGCATCAACACACATAGAGTGCTCTTGCAGTTGTCCTGATAGTATCTTCACAATTCACTAACAGAGTTTCTTAGCACTTCTGTTACTTAACTAAGTATACATAAAGTTACATTAAGTAAAAGATGATAAAGGATTCAGGTATACATCTACAAATCTTTTAAGAGAAACTTCCCTTTTTATGGTGCATGTTGAAATGGCTATGCTTGGGCTATTTCCTGATTTAGCGATACAAACTGCATGCAATTCTCAAAGCTAGATGTTGGTGGGAACCACACATGTGACACTTGTTTGCGTTCCTAGTCCAATGGCACTATGTATATGGAAAGTCACTGCTATTTGAGAAAGGTGGTCCATTTTGTTGGAACTGACAAGACTTACAACTTTAGTCATTATGGGGTTAATTGGTCTATTGGTGTTATAGAGGACCTTCACCTGCTATTGTTATTGGAAACAATTGTAAAGACTTATAAGAGTAGCATTCTCTTAGTGAACACTCACTTCCTGATTTGCTCTGCTATTTGTATCATGTATTGTATTACATTTTGATATATTTTGTATTTGTATACTTGCCAAAATTGGTCATGTTCTCTTTCAACCTTTTATGCATTAAGAACCTATATGCTATTTTTATCTTTTAACTAAAATATATAAAAGACTATTTCTCTTACCCTATTTTGTCTTCTGAATTTCCTTTTTTTTCCTTACAACAAATTTGATAGCAGAGGATGGTTGCCTAAATAGTTATTTCTTAGTCCAATGGTTGCCTAAATGGTTGTTTTGAACAGAAGACAAAAGAAAGGGTTGAGGTTTGGAATTTTTCTGTTTTTTCTTTTTTGAGTTTTTGCACAATGAAGCAGATGAATTTTTCTTAAATATGTGTTGCATTTGCCTTTTGGCTCTAATTATTGAACTGAGCAATTTTTCATTGCAAGAAATTTTTTCAGTAATAAAGTAATTCTTATCTAGCAGGAGTTTTTTTTGTGATGAAATTTTAAAATTAGAGTTTATATTAGCAGGAAAGCTCATATAGATAAGTTTAAAATGTCTGTAACCTCAGTTAATTCACCTATAGTTAGTACAGCTATTTTCCAACAGAGTGCAAGTATTAACAATGGCTTATTTGTAATCCCAAAGTTAAATAGGGATAATTTTCAGATGTGGGATGCAAGACTGAGAGTTTTCCCTACAAGACTGTTTGAATGTTATAGATCAAGATATGTCTGAAAATCAGTCAGAGCAGTATAAATATAAAATGAAAGAAGCAAAAGCTTTAATGGTGATATATTCCTGTATAGAAGACTATGAGAGCCCTTTAGTAATTAAGTACAAGACAGCTAAAGAATTATATAGTGCCCTTAAGAAAAAGTATTTCAACAGATCAAATAAGAATGTGGTATTGCTGAAAGAGAAACTATATAGTATGAGGATGAAAGAAGGAACTAGCATAGGTATGCATTTAGATGAAATATTAAGGATTGTTTCAGAGCTTCAATCTGCAGAAGCAGAGATATCTGACTCGTGAGTTTCACACCTGCATATTGCTTAGTTTACCACCTTCTTTTGCAAATCAAAGGGCCATGCTTCAGTGTCTTGAAGAGGTTGATACATATTATACAATCGCTTATTTAAAAGACTCTGGACTTAAAAAGACAGTGGACAATATATCTGAGAAAATCTCAGTGTTGACCACAAGACCTGACTATAAAGAAAGGAAATGTTACATATGTTCAAGGGTGGGGCATATTGCCAAATACTGTAGGTTTAAAGCTGTAGAAAATCAAAAGCCCAGAAAAGTAAATGTTTCCACAGGTAGAACACCTTTTGGTAGACAAAGACACCCCAATGATCATGGAAACTTTAAATCAAATGGTGAAAGATCAAATGAAAGGTATAAGCAAAGGTTTAACAATAGTATAAATCCTCATAAGAATAATCAAACATTTCAGATATCTGATCATCAAGGGGCAAATGATAAAAGACATTTTCCTCTAGATAGTGGTAGCTTTATTCATATCTGTTGATTTAGAGAAAGATTTAGTGAACTTGATACACAAAACAGACCAGAGATATTACAAGCAAACCAGCAAAGATTAAATGTGCTAGGAACTGGAACTGTGCCTTTAAGAGTCCTCACTTCTAAAAATGAAGTGGTAAATCTTACATTGACAAATGTTGCTTTTGTTCCTGAAGCTTTGGATAACTTGATTGGTACTAGAAGAATTGTAAAGAATGACTATACTGTAGTACTTAAAGGTGACTCAGGAAAAATTATCGATAACAGGACTGGTCTCATACTTAAGGTTGATGAAAAGGATGGGTTTCATTATATTATTGATGTTAAAAATGACACTGTAACAAATATGGAAAGACCTGCATGTCAAATAAGACAAGATGTTTGTGATCATAAAGCCTGTTTATACTCATGGCATGTGAAGTTGGGGCACAGAAATATGCGAAGTGTTGAAAAACTATTGACAGAATGTGGAATTAACATCATTAAGTGTGGTAAAGCAAAAGAAAGATGTGAAATCTGTATAAAAGCAAAGGGAACAGCTCCTAGTTATATAGGATAATCTAGTATACAGGATAAGGATTTTTTTGGAGGAAGTTTATTCAGATTTAGTGGGTCCTATGCCATTATCTGCAGGCAAGAATAAGTATTTTCTTACTTTTACAGAATCCAAGAGCAAATATAGTTTTATACCCTTAAAAGTAAGGATGAGACTCTTGAGAAGTTTAAGAGCTATGTAGCTACAGTTAAGAACCATTTTTGCAAAGCACCTTTAATGTTACAAACTGATGGAAGTGGAGAATATTGCAATATAGATTTCAAAAGATTTATGGAACAGGAAGGTATAGAGCATAAAGTGACTATATCTTATTCCCCCCAACAAAATGGATGTTCTGAAAGGTTGAATTGGACATTACAGGAGATGTCTAAATCTATGTTAATGCCAGTTGGACTACCTAAGTCTTTATGGACTGAAGCACTACTGAAGCACTAGTTACAGCAACTTATTTGCACAATAGAATTCCTAGCAGAGTAACAGGCAAAACACCTTTTGAATTATGGTTTGGTAGGAAACCAGGTTTAAAGCATATAAAAACCTTTGGTGCCAAAGCATATTGTCACATTCCAAAGAAAAGGAGAGGAAAATTTGATCCTCGAGTTGAAATTGGGCTCATTGTTGAATATCCATCTGGAAGAAAAGAGGATAGAGTTTTAAACTCTAAAACCCTTGAAGTTAAATGTTGCAATGTTGTACATGTAGATGAGAGAAATGCAATGCAAGAGACAGTTGACTCTGTTATGGCAATTGATCTAGAGCACGTAGATACTGTTTCACAAGAATTGGTCAGTTGGTTACCTATAGAGGACGCTGGTCAACCCGTAGTTCCACCTTCAGGAGATGTTACTAAAACAGAAGGGGAAATAGGGACCAGACCATGTGAAACAGAAATAGAAGAAAATTCTGAACTAGAACTAGAAGGAACAACTGCTGTAAGATGATCAGATAGAGTTAACAAAGGCAAACCTCTGGAAAGATATGGGTTTTGTGAGAATTTACAAACAAGAAAGGAACCAGCAAGTTGAGAAGAAATTAGTAAATTACCTTCCTTAGAAAAAGAAAAGTGGATGGAAGCTATGGAGGAGGAATATCAATCTTTAACGCAAAATCAGGTTTGGACCATTACTAAGCTACCTACTGATAGAAAGGCTATTGGAAATAAATGGGTTTATAAAATTAAATACAATCCAGATGGGAGTGTGGATAAGTATAAGGCAAGTCTGGTCACAAGAGGTTTTACCCAGAGACATGGAATTGATTATCTAGATACATTTGCACCAGTTGTTATCTTTACAACACTCAGGACACTTCTTAGCATAGGAAGTTCAAGAAATATGTTTGTGGAACATCTAGACGTCAAAACAGCCTTTCTTAATGGGAACCTTTTGAAAGAGATTTATATGGAACAAACTGAAGGATTTCAAAAGGAGGGACAAGAGAATCTTGTTTGTAAACTCAATAAAAGTATGTATGGACTTAAGCAATCAGCCAAAAGTGGGTATGATAAATTAACATAACTTTTATATCAACAAGGGTTTAAACAAGGAAAGGCTGATCCATGTTTATACATGAGGCTTAAGAATGAACAATATCAATACATCTTGACTTACATAGATGATCTATTAATATCTTGTCAACATAAGGAGGATACTGATCAAATACCCAATAAATTAAAAACAGAAATAGAGGTTAAACAGCTTGGAGAAGTGAAAGATTATCTTGGGATGGAAATTGAAGGATTCAGTGATAGTAGTTTTCTTCTAAGTCAGAAACATAAGATTATAGATTTTATACAGTCAGTTGGTATGAAAAACTGTAAAGCAGTGAGTATGCCATTAGAACCAGCTTATTTGAAACAAAAGGATGGGCAATTACTTAAAAATCATGGTGAATATCAAGAAGCTATATGCAAATTACTTTATTTGAGTAAAACTACAAGACTGGATATTGTAGTAGCTGTTAATATTTTAAGTAGAAAAACAAGTTCACCAAATCATTATGATTGGCATGCTATAAAGAGTCTGGCAAGATATCTGAAAGGGACAGAGGGTTTAAAATTAAAATTATCATCTTGTAAGAACCCTAGACTAGTGGTGTACATGGAAACTAGTTGGGAAGAAGAGTCAACAAATTATAAATCAACTAGTGGATATCTGTTTTATTATGGCAACAATCTTATCGACTGGACTAGAAGAAGACAGAATATTGTGGCCTAATCTTCAGCAGAAGCTGAATGTGGATCAGCAGCAAGTGCGTGCAGCGAATTGGAATGGATCTTTCATCTGTTAAAGGACTTTGGCATAAGTGAACCTGTACCAATTGTAATGTTTGAAGATAATCAAGCATATATTACAATATGTAAAGGGGAAAGTAACAAAGCTAGAAGTAGATCTATTGAATTAAAATGTCAATTAGTAAAAGACTTGTATCAAAAGGGACTGATTAATGTTGAATAGTGTCCCACTGATGAGATGATAGCAGATATTTTGACTAAGCCATTGACGACACAGAAATTTATATATTTTTGTGAATTATTAAATATGTCTGATTACAATGGCATCATCCTAAGATCTTGATAGGGGGGTTTCGAACTGACTTACAACTTTAGTCATTATGGGGTTAATTGGTCTATTGGTGTTATAGATGACCTTCACCTGCTACTGTTATTGGAAACAGTTGTAAAGGCTCTATAAAAGTAGCATTGTCTTAGTGAACACTCACTTCCTGATTTGCTCTGATCTGCTGTTACTGCAGTTTGTATCATATCCTGCTTCATTATGGTATTTATTACATTTTGATATATTTTGTATTTGTATTTTAACTTGCCAAACTTGTTCATGTTCTCTTTTACCGTTTTGTGTATTAAAAATCTATATGCTATTTTTATCTTTTAACTAGAATATATAAAAGACTACCCTATTTTGTCTTCTGAATTTCCCTTTTACTTACAACACATTTTGTCCTTTCTCCAAAATAACTCTCACCCTTTGAGTATTCTAGTCAATTGTTCAAAACCCAGACAGGTTTTAATTATGCAAGTAGCAGCATCTCTACCAAGAGCTAAAGGACAGAACATAGCAAGCTACCTGAAGTGAGTAAGGCCATTCTATTTTTATGGACTAGCAATGGCTTGCCAATATTTCACAAACTTTAGAAAATTGGTGCCAGCCCACAGATACAATAGAATGGCCTCACTTGGGACAGGTGTCTCTTAGTCCTACCAGCAGGGGCAGTTTATCAAAGGTTGAGTTTGTGCAATTGCTTCAGTGCAATTGCTTCAGAACCCTTATTTGTTAATACATGGGTGGTAAAGGAAAATGGGGTAATTTGCTACTTTGCCAGTCACCCCTTAACATCTCCTGATGCTTTTATGGTCATCAATGTTTTGTATATTACTTGGATGACTGAGTAAAAATACATGGGACCAGGCTGCTCATCTCACTGAGCTGAAGGGCATAAATCAGGTTCACAAAAGAAGATTTTTGTACTGCTGCCTATTGTGCTTTGAATTTTATTGATTATTCATTCATTTAACTAAATTCTATGCCACCACTCCTAGAGCAGCACACATATGCACACAAAGGGCTAGGAGAACTGTTTTAGAACTGTTCCTGGGCCTCAGTCATGACAATCTGCCTGTCCCTCACCCTCCAAGCTTAGTCCTGTGACTTCTATAAGCAAATCATGCACTTTGGGCTCTTCTCCAATTATCAGAGGAGCCATTCGCTGATTGCTACCCCATTTCTGAATTCTTTTGCTCCTCACTGTATGGCCTAAGAGTTAGAAAAGATTGGGACAGTGGTAGAAATGCGGCTCTCCAGATGTTGTTGGACTGCAAGCCTCAACAGCCCTAATCAGCATACTCAGTGGTAAGGAACACTGAGGGTTGCAATTCAATGTCATTCCAGAAGGCTGTAAGATTTCCACCTTCTACCGGAGGATTTGAACAGAATGACACCTGGCCTCACTTGCTAACTGCTAGCAATGTCTATCTCAACTCTACCTGCAAGAATGAGAGCAAGGGTTCTCAAATAAGCAAAGTTTTTTTTTTCTTAATTTAAATTGCCAGCCACATCACCAAAGCTGCGTAGAGAACAATCAACTCAGGTTTGGCACAGACTGTGTTACAATACCTGACAAATCTTTGTCATGAGAAACAATTAGATATTGTTCATGATCAGGTGGACGTTTCATTCTACCTGATCTGATAAAAATAATTTATTTTTATCACAAATTTGGATTAATCAAAAAGACACATATATAGCAGATAATGATATACTGACAATGCCAAAAACAAGTTTCCAATTACATCAGTCTTCTTGCTGGAATAATTCAGATAGTTCCCAAGTTGAATCAGTTGCAATCTAGCAGTTATATTAAACTCTGGTTACAGTACATCGACATAAGCCTTTGCTCCAATATTAGCTATAGAAAAAAAGAGAGAGAGGCAGTTAATTAGTGCTTGGCATTAACCTTAATCACTGGAGAAGTAATTAGGAAGGAACACTGTAGACCCATAATGTCATGTACTGTGGGTACAGTGACATTTCTCTTACTGATGGAAATCTTGAGGAGATCTAAGTCTCTCAGGGCCAGCTGATTCATTGAAAGGAAAAAAAGAAGTGGGTACTGGAGGTAACAGCTGCCTCTAAAAGCAGGATAAAATGAACAGATGTGTGCATGACAACACAGGAGCATCCAGCACAATTTAATTTCAGTGTGCTCTTGAACAATGAAAAAAAAATACAGTAATTTTCCTGCCATTTCTCTAAGTATACTGCAAAGGATGGTACAGAACCCCCAGGAACACAGAAGCTGGCAGACAGAAAAGATCCTTCATGAAACTCATCTTCTAAGTCTCTGCCTACCCCAAGCCAGTGCACAGAACAAATGAACATAATTAGTGCGCCTCTATAGCTCTAACATCTCAAGCTTTGAGGAGATGTTGGTCACAGTCCTGTACAGAGTAAGGCCTCAGTACTGCACGTGCCTAGTCAAGAGTCAGATACATGCACCACAGTAGTCAGTTAGGTTTTCTCTGAGGCAAATGGGTACAGCATTGCATCCTTAGTGTTCCTACCAATGCCTTATAGCAGGATGGAAACTACATGAACCTGAACTATAAATCCCAGCGTTCCTTAGCATTAGCTATGCTGGATAGGGTTGATGGGAATTGCAGTGCAACAACATCTGGAGAAGTATACTATCCCACTGCCCATGTCTGTGTTTTTAATTCTTAAAAAATTAAAAGTAACATCACAGTTACTAATGTGTTATTTACTGAGTAGTGCATAAAGAGTAATGGGGGACATGCAAGTTTGAAAAAAAATAATGTATTGTTAATGTATTGTTGTTCTTGTTGTTGTTGTTGCTGTTGTATGCCTTCAAGTTGTTTCTAACTTAGGGGGACCCTAAGGCAAACTTATTGCAGGCTACCTGGGACTGAGAGTGTGTGATATGCCCAAGGTCACCCAGTGGGTTTCCATGGCCAAGCAGGGAATTGAACCCTGGTCTCCAGCATCAAAGTCCAAAGCTCAAACCACTATACCATGCTAGTTCTAATACGCTACTTGAAGGGGAAAAAACCTGCAAAAGCATACACCAAATAAGGCATGTTGGTCTTTTAAGTGCTACAAGATCCTTTATTGTTTTTGTTGCAACACACTTATTTCTACACACACACACACACACCCCGAAATTCTTCTGAACAAAGATATTCAGGACTACAGCAGCCTTGAAAAATCTGCTCAGGATAGAAATAAGTGAGATGGCATTTATTCAGATTCAGTTGATTCACTCCTAGCTCAGAGCAGAGCAACTTATGAGTGAACCGAGCACAAATGTGTCACCATTTTGAGTGGCCTTATCTTTTCTTGAAAATGTCACAGGCTGTAGACTGTGCCAGTAACTAGCAGCTGAAAGGGAAAGAAAAGATTCCAGGGGAGTGAAATGCATGGCCTTGGTACGCCTCTCCAATCTTTTTCATCGGGCAGAAGAAAATTAAAGAGTCTCCTCTTGTTATCTTAGGAAAGGTTAACAGTTAATGAAGGCAAAGGGATCAGGATTGATAAGAGCAGAAGCAGCACAGAACACCGCAGTTGCTGGAGTCTCTCTCTCTTTTAAGGTCCTAACATAACACAATAAAAATGTTATCACTCCTTGGTGCCTGGTTGTTTGCAGTGTACAGTACTCAGATTAATGAATAAGAGCTAAAACACTTCTGGAAAATAAAATTGCAAATCACAAATTTAATTTTATGAGACTTCTTTTTTAAAAAACAACAACGAAAAACTCTTGCTCAAATCCACTTGTTTTGCCTGCATAGATTGAACCTGGCAAAAACACAATGCAAGTGAACAAGTATTTAGTCAGAGTTGCCAGGTCAAAACTATACCAGTCCCTGAGATTTAAGGGCCAAATCCTAAGAGGATGGGTTCTGGTTGTATTACAGGGGGTATCACCTGGTGATGTCACTAAGCATGATACTTTAAGCATCAACCACAACTGCAGAGGATTCTATTCAATCAGAACATTAGGTTTATCAAATGAAGAGAATAAATGTACATATACATTTGAAGACAGTGCTCTTGCCCTGAGTTTCTTCCTCTAAACCCTGAAGATAAGAGTGGAGGGACCCTTCTTTAAGACCTGGGCCCTTTCTACACCAGGCAATTAGAACTGGGCAATGCGTCCTCTCACGGAGGTTGTCTGCACCTTGGAGCGGACTAGGAGTGGACTACTTACCAGAGATCTGCACTGTCAGTGGCTGGCGGAGACCAAGCAGACGCGGGGCGAGCGGCTGGAGTTGACAGTGTTTATTAGCAGGAGCCAGTAAACAGAGGGTTACAGGACCCCCACAGCAAAGCCCCCGCACAACGTAAATTAGTCCCCAAGCAAAGGATAAGTCCCAAAGTAAAGGCAAGGCTATTTCCTAAGACAAAGAAAGGGTTATGTCACCCATAGCAAAGACCAAGGGCTCAGCCGCCAGGGAGGCTGGACGCGGTCGCTGGAGGGAGGGGCTGGATCCGGACACAGGCAGAGGAGGACGTGGAAGACTGATGGTTGTTGCTCTGTGGTCCTCCTCTCCTGGCGCCCATCCTAAGTAGCCCCTTGGACTGGCGGATTGCTTCTTTCCCCTGCCGCCATTGCCGAAATGTGGGAGGAGGGGAGGCAGTCTCCTCCGAGTCGGAGCCATGGGTGGGCCGAAACTCTGAACTGGAGCCGGGGCCTGCCCTCCCTGATGAGGCCCGTCCGTGTCCGCGGCGGCCTCCAGGGCGTCCGAGCCCCCATCGGCAGTGGCCTCCGAGGCAGCCGGGCCTTCGCCCGTAGCGGTGGTGGCCTCCGCGGCGTCCGGGCCTCTGCCCGTGGCGGCCTCAGCCGGGCCCATGACATGCACCTCAGTCTGCTCCAAAATGACCCCAAGTGGTCCTCCAGTGTGTTTTCTAAAGACCATAAAAAAACAGGCCTTAATTTTCCTGGAACATGCCATTGCGTTCCTGCTCCCTTGTGCAGATTCGAAGGCTCGCACCAGTGCAAGCCTGCGGTCTGCAGAGGGCGGGCTTTAGGTGTGGCGAGCTTCAGCAGTTGATCGGGACCGACGATCAACCGGAAACCGCCATTTTGGAAGCCGGAAGCCGACATTTTGGAAGCCAGAGCAATGTGGATCTACAGACCTCACACTGCTCCAATTCACCCTGGACCAAGGAGGAGTCCTGTAGAAGGGCTTCAGGGACAGTCCGCGTTGCTTCGGATCCCAGAAGAAGTGGTAGGTAATGGCATGGAGCGATTCCCTCGCCTCGTGCAGAAAGGGCCCTGGAA